>JACDRP010000216.1:0-91535 GCA_013841185.1 Hycleus phaleratus
TTCTGAATCGAATGAGATAAGTCCCATTTCGATATCTTTTGCCGTTTTTGAGTTATCGTTGCGAATTATTCGAGCGACAGCCTTAAAAATGAGAAGAGGGCGATTTGATCGCCTTTCGGGCAGGTCTCTACATACCTATCGACATGTAGCAAAATCATCGAACGAGACCCTTAAAGTCGAATGAAATAACCACCATTTCGATATATTTTGTTGTTTTGAGGTGTTTTAATTTTACTGCATTATTGAGTGTTTCGAGCAAGACTTTTAATGGTACGATCGTCTAAAATGGCTCAATTATCGTCTTTTTGTACAATCTTGGTGGAAATTCTCTCGTGTACATTTTCTCGGATTTGATTTCTTTGATATGCAACAGTTAAAGATGTTCGTTTTGTTTTTCCGTTCGAATAAGAAACTAGTTTGCATTTTGTTACTATCGCCGTCGAGATTACTTGTTCATTTGAATAATAGTTTAAAGAATTTGCATACGTTCTATTGTGTCGATTCTCACAAAAATCTACTACATATGTATGTTAGTTATATTTCCAACTGAATTCCATCAACCCTTGTTTTGTCGGCATTGTTTTAATGCTTTACAACAATGAAATCGGTTTTTGTGTATACATAAAATTATTAACATACTCTTTAAATTGTCAAATAGTTTTTCCTCTATTACTGTACGCTATTTTAGATTGGAATGATTAATCACGTCCAACTATCAGCACTTTAAAGTCTATAATCGATAGATAATTAGATTGTCTATAGTTTCGAGTAGCGCTTTGGGGGAGTTATTGTTTAAACGACACCTTGTCGACATTTCATCAAGCATACAACAAATCATTTATCTTCGTTACAATGATATTCTACGCATACAATTTATCTTTCTTTCCAGTCTTGTATATGATCGATAAAAGTTTTATTCTACCGTAAATATTTAAGTATTTAGGATAAATGAAACTTTACCATTGTAGAAACTACATCTGCAATATAACAATTCTTATGAATAAAGTATTCAAATTCGAGTTTGTTGAATAATGAAATGTTGTGGATTTGTATGCACTACTGGACGGTATTAGAATTTGAGTTGAATTGGCTGCAAGTATTTCTCAAGATGTTAAATTACAACTAGTTGTTACGGTTTATACAATGCGAACAGATGTTATACAATTTCGATAAAGTTGCATTTACTCGAGCCATAATGCGTTAATAAAATTCCATACATGCATTGGGAGTTGATCAGAATTGATATTACTTTATGTTCTGTTAGAAATTAGAATAATAGTGATTTGGGGGCTGTGGGTTATAAGGGGGTTGTGAACAATTAGTCTACCAGTCTGATTACGCACTATCTGACACTCGTGTAAACATATACCGCAAATAGCGAGTAATGCGATTCTGCACGCGATATCATACAAAAGGAAGGATATACAACCATAAATTTAACGATGCTTTGTATCTTCAATTCAGCCATTCAGTCACATTGACCTAATGTTTAAGGTAGATTTGTGGTGAACACAACATTGTAATTATCACAATCTGACATTTCACAATATAAATCTTCTTACTACATGCTTATTTCAATCTAGTCTCTATTATTGATGATGGAAATTAATGGTTAGAAAATTCAAAATAGCTATTTTAAATAAAAACGTAATCTTTTAGTATTAAAGCGAAATAATTGATATAGTTTTTCCTTTTGTACGATTAATAAAACAGGCAAAGATGACTAAGCAGCGATACAATCAGATTAATTTCGGTTAATGCGTATCATGACAAAAAGCATTGTGTTGAATAACAACAACCTATACGCTACTATAATATAAACTAGAGGGTGGTAAAATTAACTGTAAACAAGGGTGTATATGGTGGAGGAGCGCTAATTTAGCAAACTCAAAAATACTCAGAAATAGCGCGACAATACCGAAAAGTTTTGCATAATTCCCTGAGCAGTTGTTGGTCATCAGTTGAAATCCTATTATTTTATCGAAATTAGATTCTGTTTGGCAAATTTCCTTTTTAAATTCTCTGCCATCTACACCCTTGCACCAATTTCGTTAAAAAAATCTGCAAAACAATTTATTTTCCTCTTTGTCGAATAATAAATCCGTTTTAAATTTGTTTAGAAACAATTTCTGTAGAAAATCTCCAAAATTACACTCTTCCATGCTTGTTATTTACTTATTTACAAGCTTAACTTATTATTAGATTGTGATTTATCTAGATTATTCTTCTACTCTTCCTATCAATATTTGTTCACTAGTAGTTTCTTATTGTTCAACTCGAAAATTTCTTTTATTAAATGGAAACTGAATCGAAACAAATAATTTACATCGTCGCTTGAAAAAACACGACTCAATTCTTTCTGTTTGTTGTCGCCCATTCTCTTGTACGTTTCACGGAATGTAAACAAAAATTTTTAATTAAATTAATGAGTATTTGCTAATGAAATGCAGATAATCTTTCGAATATTGCAGACGCTTTCTGATAATGACAATAATAATAATGTTAGAGTAATTTTCTTTAAAATAATTCATAATTCATAATTAGTACCAACAATAACGCTAATATTTATTTGGAAGCATAATGAGCTTTCCAATTTAGTTGGAACGTCAAGAAGAATTTGAAGATGAGTGACAGAAATTATAAGTTGAAATTTCAAGATTTCGGCGTTTTTTTAAAGCTCGTTCGACGACTCAGTGGTTTTTATAGCGCTTCTGTTAATTAGAGTTCAAAGAGTGGCATTGGAATGCGATAAAATTCAAGTTGAAGCGTTCAAATTGATCCCCAAAAAATCGCCAATGTTTACAGATTTGGTCGGGCAAAATTTCCCAATAAAAGAGACACGAGAAAAAACTGTAATTGAAAAGGCAATCTAACTTGTGAAAGCAATTAAAACCTAAAATAGTGTAGAATATTCGTAAAACTGAATGCAAACGAAATACAGTCTCCGTTTCCAATTTGCATTGTAATATCAAATCCACCAGCCATCATTAAAATGTAAACAACTGACAACTATTAGAAAAAATCCTTCAATTTTCAGTTTCTATAAATCGAAATTGTTAATAACGAGAAGTTTTGAGTAAAAATTGGAAGCACGCTTATCAAAGGAGCATCCACCAGTTCTCGGTGATGTTATCAAATTGATGAGAAGACTAGAATAACACGGAAAAAGGGGGCGAAAGTAAAACAAGATAAAGATAGGCGTATGGGTAGGCCGAGAATATAAGTAACATTATCCAGTAAAGAACCAGGCAGCGATCTAGAAACTGTACTCATTATCCGGGTCATTCGGGAGGCTTACAATCGTTAACTGGCCCTCGTTAGAAGATCAAGCGCCGATAAGAAAATGTAGTTGAAAGGAAACGTTTTTGTTTTTAGTTCCCCTGTTTTTTTTTATAAACTCCTTTACCATGCGAACTTTTATCCAATATTTGTAATGCTCTTTTATGAATTCGTATAAGGATATAGTTAATTTTAAAAGTTGTAAGCTGACCCTCTGTATCTCTATAATTAAATGTTTGCTTCGAGAGCGTAGTTTCAAATCATTAATTCAATTTAATTATATTTGAATAGAGTAGAGTATTTTTGTTAACAAGTTTATTTTAATAGCTAAATTAACTGAAATATAAAATTTTTGTACAACAGTAGACGGAATGGTTTCTTTTAACTACCCTGATTAAGTTAATTTTACAACCACTTAGAATAAGTCACAAACCAACAATCCGTTCTTAATTCAAGGAAGTCGGCGGAAACGTTCCCTCTTCCTATGGTTGTTTCTCTGTTTCCCGATTTTCCATTATAATAGCGACGAGAAAGACAGGATACGTCCGCTAAACTGACACTCAAGAGCTTTCGGCAATAAAATTCCTTCAATCCAACTATTTACTTTAATTACTTGACTTTTATCGCGAATTACGCTTAACAATTATATTGCAGTTTAGGTTTTCTACAATAATTGTATTTGTTCGCTATAAATGTGCAGATGCATCTGTTAAATTATGCAGTTTGGGAATTATAACGAATCTGTCAGAATTTTAATATCGATTTCAACGATTGCATTTCAGTTATTTGAAATCCAGCATTGATAACTGTTTATCGGAGGAATATAAACAATTTGAGTATAGCCTGTCAGGGTTTTAAAAAATCTATCTTGTTAATTCATAAATTTCATCCATATTCATTGTTAGCCGTAGAAATGTTTTCTATGCGGATGGGAAAACAGAACGATAAAAAAACGAGAGAGATGATTTCATTTATATCTCATTGTCCTAACAGTCTACTAAAAATATAATGGACAACTCGCTGAAATGTACCCCACTTTATCATTATACAACTATTGTGTTCAGATGGTGCTGAAAATATAAATCGGTTTGTAGATTGTCATTCTTCATCCGAAAATTGTCTGATGGCGATTTTTATTTGAGATTCTGTTTATTTATTTATCTTTATTTTTACTATTATATATTTTTTATTACCCCACAGCGCCTTTTATTCGGTTCACGCTAACAATCAAAACAACCCACACTTGACCCTAACAATAATTCCCCCCAGGCATTGTCCTGTTTGAATTATGCATTTCCATTCGATATCTATTCAATGTTTATTTCGTTATACTTTACATCGTTGGTTAACAAAAATTTTGATTGATTCAAACGAAAATTCGCGAGTTTTCTGTTAAAAGAAATCTATAAAATACCCAAAGAAACAACGTTTTGTTTAATTGAAATAAAACTATACGGTTTCGTCTGCAGTAATAAGGCTTAACAGATTCCTCGGTTGATGTTTTCGGGATGACTGGTCGCTAGAGTTGTTGGAGTTGTGGATGGTATAAAAGATAGCTACAGTTACTACAACTACAAAGCTAACACCAACAAACTAAGTGACGTCGTAAAGGGCAAATTGCTCACGATATCTGTAAAGTAGCTGCCTCGTACAGGGAGATATTGCCATCATTCGTTTGCCTTTTCTTATAATGCCGCCTCCTTCTGCCTCATACTAACACATTCACGGACTTACACAGACAAATATTTAGATATATAGAACCCGTCCTAGCCACAAAACTAAATTACACGAAAACTGAGACAGATTCCCTGGGCAATTTCCTACATGACCGCCATGAATTTATTAATGGTAGCAGATTAAGAGATCTACACGTGCAACAAATAAGCGCACATCACAACCGGATTTAATTAAAATTAAAAATAACCATCATCATCTTTCAAGTCGGTACAAGAAAAATAATCACCTACATTCTCTCTATTTTCATTAAAACTACAACTGGTAAAACTTATTATAGCTACTCTTATTAGCAATAATTGTATTTCGAGACAACAAATCCTTAGATAACGAGTTGTTTACTGAATCTGAATAACGAAAACCGACTTTTTTAAAATATTATTTTCTAAAATTCATTAACTTTGTCTAGACATTGTCCGTTTACGCCAATTATTTCCAACAGAATAATACGCTGATTTCTACAACAAACTCTATCAAATTTTGATAATTCTCTACGAGAATACCCACTAGAATTGCTTGTTTTCCGTGTAATTCTCCATAAAATTGCTTCCACTCTTTGTTAATTTACTTATCTCAACTTTTATGTAAATCGAGAACGTAAGGGTCACTTTTATAAGCTCCGTTTTTAGAACGGTGGCTTCTCGTTTCCAATTTTTTGCTCGCAACCCAAGTTTGCTTTACTCAAATACGGCATATTTCAATTCATTTCCATTGGATCGTGGCATAAAAATAATTTGTTAGGCTACCAAATAGCAAAATTGAAATCTTCAACGCCAAGATTGATTCTAGAGTTGGTGGATTTTTCAAACTAATCCCACCAAGTAAATTGTAATTTGTCAGTTAATTGAAACAAATGAAGTTTATAAATCTTCGTCTACTTGGAATTTGCGTTCTGAATCCATTAGCCATATTAAGGAAATGACAGTGGCTCAGCAATCGTAGTGGTGGATATGTAAAATAACTGAGCGAAAAGACTGTAATGACGATGGTGAAGATTCGAGAATAATAATGCCGCTATAATGCCTTTTAATTAGTACGGCTGATAGCAATTAAAGTGGCGCTTTGGTAAAGATTACAGTGCAGTATGCATCTATCTTCATTATTAAATCAAAACAGATATAACAAATAACTGTTGTTATAGAACGTCTCGCCTAACAATACCGATAATAATTAACAATTTCTCTAGAAATAAATTAGAAAATTTTAATTGGAAATAGACTCTTTCTCTCTGTCTTATTTGAGTTGCTCTAGCAATTCTAAAGTTTCACAGTTTAAAGTTTCACTAAATTAGCAGTATTAATTTGAGATTGGCAATCGTTGAAGTTCTTAACGTGAACAACTTTCTCTATAGTAATTCACTAACTAAAGTATCTTAATCAGTATTTCGCCAGGTTCACATTAGTTGTTTAGAGAGTTATACAAAGGATAGTTGGGAAGAGACGTACTTAGAAATTGTACACAACTAATACCTCAAATTCGATTAGTAAAGACATTTCTAGCTATAGTTACTCGTCTAAATCAATTATTTATTCAATTGATATTAATTAATATGAAGATGGTTTGGCTTCCATATGTTTGCTTTAGAAATTTGTTATTGAAAGGACTGGTAGTGGCATAGAACTCAAGTTTTTTGCCATCGAGTCAAATTAAAAAAGTTTATTACAATAAATTGGATTGATTATAGATTTGCATAGTTTAATTGAAAATCATGGGGACAAATCAACGTATTATTAACATAGCAATAAGTCGTATTTGTATAGTATTTACATTAAACACTTGATAACTATGTGGGTCTCCATTAATTATCCTCTAGATCGTATTTGTCTATAGGAGTCATCTAAATAGTGCTATTCAATGTTTACTAAATGAACCAAAATACGATTCAATTGGTGTATTATCTAAGCAAAACGTAAATTATCTCTTTTCAATACATTTTCGTTGTTGTCTACTATTTGTATGTGTGTATTTAATGTTAAAGGAGTAGATTAGTAGTAGGACAAGTATCTCTTTGGTCGTCCTTTAAGTTCATTGGTTCCAAGTCCAACACACATACAATTAATGAACTAAAACTTGAACAAAGCCACAAACTAAACACAATACAGATCTGCTTATCCCTCAAGAAACATCCATTATCCTGGAATCAATGGACCACTAGATTAGTACAAGGTGGCGCCTTAGAGCTCAATGGACCAATTACAGGACCGATTATGGACAGTATAGTAGACTATAACCGTTGTCAACCAAATTATATCTGTACATTCAAATCGTCTCGTTAAGACGGTATTGTTTTTTACTAAATAGTACTGATTAAATTCGAATTGTTATTAATCCAGTACTACCACTACTACTACTATTGTGTTGATTATATTTTAGAAGATTAGTGGTGGTACAGTACATGTAACGTTAATGATTTAATCATGTCTGGGCTGACATGCAGCCTATCAGTGACAACAATACAGCCGCAAATTAGGAATCCTATCAGGAGATGCCGTACAACTATAAGCTGGCACTAACTAACAACACTGTTGGAATAAAATTAATGAACAGATTAAAATTAACAAACACTTTTCTTGAGCGGAAATTAAAATCGCCACAATCAACCCGCTCCATTCTAGAATCTTGCGCCCTTCAAGATTACCCCCCCTATTGGCTCAACAAGAGCCGAATCTACACATTCTGTCAATTGGCATTGTCTGCGTGGTGTCGTAGATTGTTTCGCATTTACTAAATTTGACATTTGCTTTTCAAGTGACCAAAAATATTTCGTTGCAAATTGAAAATTTTTGTTCTAAATACTTGAGGAATTGGTAGAGCCAATCATAAGTCTCTAGGCGCATCACCTCATCTGCATTATTTCGAGCCACTTTAGACGCTGTTTTACCAAAAATGGGAAACGCAATTAAAACGACCATATCTCAGTGAAGTTCCGTTAACCTTCCTCTATCTATCTATATCTACGTCATTTGATTCTATTGATTACACAACGATTAATTTGGATTAACACCAACACACTTTTTTCGGTAAAACATGCGATTTTCGCAATTACTAGAAATACAGTTGGATTTTCCAAATGGTAGACTCCTGTCGTTTGTAAAGATATTTTGACTAAGGTTTCTAATGGGTTGGTATATCTTTCGACTGTATAAACTAATAGGAAGCTGGCATTTGAGTGCGTTAAGTTCAAGCCACTCCGAAAACAGACTGTTGTCCAATCTCTTATTGTTTATACAATGGGTTATAGTAAGAAAGTAAACAATGTTTCTCCAGTTCATTGGATAACTACACGGTTTGCAACTTTAACTTCATCTGCATACATTATTGCGTCTCCATTTTATCGAATTTATGGAAATTTGAT
Source organism: Hycleus phaleratus (assembly GCA_013841185.1). NCBI lineage: Eukaryota > Metazoa > Arthropoda > Insecta > Coleoptera > Meloidae > Hycleus > Hycleus phaleratus. The sequence continues at coordinate 8,369 of JACDRP010000216.1, forward strand.
AGCTGTCGAGCTAATTTTACTGTTTTGTTAAACTTCCTTAATTGAAAGGTGCATATTTCCAAGCATATTATACAGATGTAATAGCAAATTTTAAAAGCTTGCTGTTAAAAATAGTTATTTCCAGTTTTAAACTGTCAACATTACAATTGTTTGCACTTTTGATACATTAACAAATAATTTCTGAATTTATATGTTAAATATAAATATTTTTTTGCAAAATGAACTACTACTATAATAAAAATTTTCTTTCTAATGAAATTTCATAATTCTTCTCGATTTCATTTTGAGATCATTTTCGTAGATTCATCAGATAATTTCACCATTTCCATTCTCGTTAAATTTGCATTACTTTCTATACTATTACTTTTATTCCAAGACAACAGCCTACAGTTCTGTTCATAATTTTCCGGTAATTCTTCAAAAATAATGACGCAATGAAATGGCTAAAATAAATCATATCAACTTCGCAATAATGGCTTCAAAATTAGTGGCAGTTATAGATGCAGACTTCTTCAATTTTCCACAAAATTGATACAGTTGGAGATTCAGAATAGTTTGGAATATATTGAGACAACAATCTTAAACAAACTATCATACTTCTAATTGATTCTGTCAGAATATAGCAAATTCAACTATCCGTCTTCAACTAATCAATCTATACTTGTTCTAAATTGTACATAAACTTTGTATACTTAGTAAACTAGTTACAAGTAAGCTATTTAACATTCAGTATTAGTTTGCAATAAGCTTAAAATATTACGCTAATATTTGTCTGTTGAACTTTATATGAGTTATTTACACTTTATTTTTAATAGAATTCGCTTAATTATCAATAGATTAAAACATATATGGATTGGTGCAACGAATCGTAACTAATACAAAGGATCTTATCTGGCTGATGAATCAAATCAAGCGTTAAAATGGAAATTGTCAGGAATAGAAGTGAACAATTCACATATACAAAGAGCCAACTAACCGATACATGAATCCGAACTATAGACAGATATTGAGAAAATGAATACATTGTGCCTTATCAAATTGTACAGGAAACTCAACATGAGACATCTGAGATAAATTGAAGAATACAAACACCTTACAAGTTGGATATTTGTAAGGTTGCATTTGATTTTCGATTAATTCCCCAACAACAATGAAATAAATTGAATTTATTAAATTAAACGAAAAAAAAAAAAGCCCCAACTTCAATGCAATATCGAAATGAACAGTAACCAACAATGGGAAACGTCTCAATGGTATTTCGTTAGATTCTGAACAATTGTTCACAATGTGTTTTTCCGTTTTCCGTTTATAATGTTGATAATGAATTGAAAATAATAAAAATATCAACAATAACGGTAGAAATTAAAAACCCTCTTTCCTTCTATTAAATATCATTTATCTCTTTTTATCGAACAATAAGCGTCTTTTTCTTCAACCCCTCAGCCTCATTACGGATTCTATATGGCGGTTGTAGTCTTGTTATTGTGTTGAAAACTGATTCAATTTATTTAAACAATAATGATGATGCAAAAAATATTTAAAAACTGCAATATTTAAGGGTATACTTTTAATCGAATCTATTAGGAGAATCGTCGATAGTCTATTGTTGTTGTTGTTATTTTGAGATAACTTCTCGGTTAACTTTCTATAACTTTGTAACTGTAAACTTTGTTTCGAACGATTCCAATCACGTTTCACGTTGACGCTAATTGCAGTTCTTCCACAAATAACTTCAAGAGATTTACCTTAGCGTCCATACTTTATTCGTTAAGCATCTAGTTTTCAATTAGTCCATCGTTAGGGTCTCCATAAGAATGCATACGGATTCTTTACTGTTCTAACTATTCACTATTTCTCCTCTGATTGCTTACCTTGGGTTTGTTCTTCGTTAATCCCTCGTTAAATACATTTAAACCAAATATTTATTTTACCCAATTCTGGGAGCAAATTTTCACGTTTTTCTAGACTTCATTGATGTAAAGCACAGAATATTCTTGGTCGTTTTATGCGAATATTTGACTGGTGAAAATTACGACATTATCAGATTGAGGCGATTTTTCGCCAACTTCTGAATGAGCTTCAAAGCTCTAATTTTGCTGCAGGAACGCGTCCTGTTTTACTATGAGACTACGGTGAAATCGAACTGAACTCGTCTCTTCTATTCTACTCGTTAGTTATCGAAAGAAATCGATCGATTTTAATCCCTAATATTAAGTAAGTAAAGTTAAGTGTAGTTAAATGTAGTTAAGTGTAGTTAAGTGTAGTTAAGTGAAGTTAAGTGAAGTTAAGTGAAGTTAAGTAAAGTAAAAGTGCTCAAATGTTCTCTAAAGATTACCATTCAACTCTTTAAAACGTTTCTTAAATCACAATATGTATAAAATAGTTGGAATAGTTCAAATTGTTTTGGAATAATAATAGTTTTTGCTTGTAGATATTCTCAATTTCTTCCCAATAATTGCAGTTATCCGACCAATAATAAAAATACGTAACCAGTGGCTAAATTAGACAAAATGCCGGCGTTATAAATCGATTAAAATAGGCTTTTAAATGCAAACTGTAAGCGTAATTAAGTAGAATGCTATTGTACATCTTCCCGTTATGATTTAATCGATTTTCATTTATTCATTGTAAATTTTCAACGATTAATTTATGAAACATACACCCTAACGAATAATTCAACAAAACTTTAATGCGATGATCAATTAGTTTGGAAGATCGATAAACTTACCCTCATCTTCCATCATAGACAGTTTACAACTGTGAAATTAAATTGTAGGGCTTACCAGAATTAATTTCGTTTAATTATCTACAATTGTCACGTTTCTTTTTATATATTTATATATAAGAGGAATTTTAAAAAAAATATAGGTATCCTTGTAGACTTTCACAACACGACTCAACTATAATATATAAAATCCCATTCGAACAAAAATAGAATATTATACTCGAGGGTCCTGTTATCCAAATCTACCTACCAGAAGAGTCCTGGATCATTGTCATTCGTCTCGTTGTAGTTATAAAATGGTCGTATACTTTCTGGACTTTTAAATCGTACTCGACAGCAATACAACTATTGTAGTGCAAATTCCAACGAGCCCACCTTTGGAATTTTTATGAAGGCCAATAGGGATGATTTCCGATAGTCTTAAGATGTGGAAGTGTAGACAAAACAAAGAAAATCATCCATAAATGAGTTACAAGATGCCACCTGCCGTCCACACCTATGTCTAGAGTGCCTTCAGTCAGCAGAAGCGATGTATCTGAAAGTATACTGCCCGAACGTGTCCTGTTTTATTATGAGGCTACTGTGAAATCGGACTGAACTCGTCTCTTCCATTCGACTCGTTAAATTTATCAAAAGAAATCGATCGATTCTAATCTCCAATATTGAGTAAGTGAAGTTGAATAAAATCAATAAAATTAAGTGAAGTTAAGTGAAGTTAAGTAAAATTAAGTGATGTAAAAGTGCTCAAATATTTGGGAATAATAAATTTGATAAAATACAGTTGGGATGTTTTACATCTTCTAGATAAATAGGCGACGTGCTTGGATGTTTTCATCTCACTTTAAATGGAAATTTACGACATTCTGGTGAATAAATTGTAATGATTTACATTCCTATCACTTATGTATGACAATTAAACGGAATTTTTCACCAATTTAATTGAAAATTCCATGCAACAACTATTGATGGTGTAAATACAGTTTTGAATTTCGAACAAAAATCATCGCCACAACAAAACGTGTATAGTTATCGAACGGGAACACACATAGACAATTGTATTGTTCCTGTTATTGTTGTGTTGTAAATAGTACACCAACAACTGTGCCTTCACCTATTGTTTGGACGTTTGTTCGTCTGTTGTATAATTGAAACAAATGCTCAGTCTGTGCCGATAAGTTTTACAGATTTGCGTTTTAAATATTTTACTGTCGTCAATTACAAATCTCTCCGTCTATACAATTATAAAATTTGATGTAAAGCCAATTCGGGTAACAAATGTTCCCATCTAAATCATACAACAGAACACATCAATGAAACAATAAATCGATGGCTTCTACAGTTTCACAATAATCAAAACTTGAAAAACAATTTCGATTTATTTTAATCAACCGAATACCTACCCCAATTTGGCGCAATTTCTCGGATTTTCCATTATCAAACGCAAGGCAACTCGGGCAATGCCCAAGGCAAACACTTTAGAGAGGCGATACTCAATTTTTTAGTAATTTAGTAGTGCAATATCCTAAAAATTTTAGCCAACAATTAAACTGCGCAAAATGGGGCACACTACAAGTTTTTGAGGTAATTTCGGTTTAAAACATTTCTGTGAATTGTCATAAAAATTTATTTGAAAAATTCAGCTTTTTGGAGTTGAATTTTTGAATTTAGAACTAATTTTCAACAAATTTCATTACTGAATTGTTAAAAATGGGAAATTTTGAAAATTTTGGGTTTTCTAAGTAAATTTTTCTTTTGACCACAAGTATGACATTTTCATTCTGTTAAAAATACGATAAGTTTTTAATTTTTTTCCAAAGAGAACCTAACTAATACAAATAAAGCAAAGTTTATCGCTCAAAACTTGAAATTTTATGTAAAAAGTACTAAATCGTTTGAAGATTTCGCATTAGAATCAAATGAAACAGTGAAAACTCTTCGGTATAGGGCAAAAGTGCTACTTTTGATCAAACTTTTTCCTCTTGAGCATGAGCTACATAATCACTTTCGTTCTGTTAGTACCAAAAATACGACTTTCTGGTAAATTTGCTGCATTCAATCAATAGAAAAGGAGCTATTGAAAAATTCGTCAGCTAAAAATCCTCAAGTTTCTCCAAAAAGAACTTAACTGGCAGGAATAAAGTAAAGTTTATAGCACAAATTTAGAAATTTCATGCAAAAGTACTAAATTATTTGAAGATTTTGCATTAGAATCAAATAAAATAGTGAACATGTTTCGATGTAAGGCTATTTTTCAAAATTAGGAAAAATTACTAAAAACTGCAATTTTATACTTACAATTTCAGAATTCACAATGAAGTTTTATACTAAACTTTCCATATTTTTAATACAAAGTGCTAAATTTTTCAAAAAATAATTCATTAGAATCGAATAAAAATTTTAATATTCTCAAATTTGGTTGGAAGTATAAAGCCGCAAATATCGAATTTTTCTGAGTCCCAGATGTTTTCTTTTTCGGCTTTGATTTGTCGTTGTTTAAATTTGAACAGGGTTAAGACAACAACGAAAAAATAACTAGGGGATAAAGTTGATCTCCACTTTTATTCTGATTTCGGATTTCGGTTCAACTTGTTCGTTTCACTTTATACCAACAGCAGCCTGTTCGTATAATGATAAGTTTCTCTACTGTATTGTAGCAACTGGATGGAATAACATGTGAGTTATATTCGCGAACTGGGCAACCTGACAGCTTATGTTATATATGGAGACAGAGTGGAGATGTGATAACACCTGATCTAACTTAGCTCGTTGGGTCACGCCATCCTACGCTATTCGTGAACATTCCTCATCCGATCCCAATTCAACTCTCTGATGTAAGATCGCTCGCATTACAATTGATAAACTCGACGAATTTTCGCCTGTTACTCTATTTGCTGCAATTTATTGATCGAAGATGGGGTTGTATGTGTGTTTAGATAACGCTATGAAGGAGTTAAACGGGTTAAATTTGAGCAGAATTCGGCAAACTCGCTGCTTTATTTTCAAAAGATCAATCGTTTCCATGAGCCAAAGAACGATATTTCAATTATATTTTACAAAGAGTTTATTGTTGGATTTTAATTGCGAACAAATACAAAAACAAAGCAGAAAACGCAAATTTCAAGTTGAAATAATGAATTAATTTACAAAAACAACAACTCTTCGAATGAAAGATGTTATATTGTAAATGTCTTTAAATGTGTATTGTAGCGTTACTCTATTTTCGTGCTATTATTGTTTGAATCAATTCGATTAAATCATTTCCACCGGCTAGCGCGTTCTTTACGATCAAAGAAGACGCTTGATCAGAACCGATTTTTTGTTCCATTTCGGTGCACAACTCATTAAAAACTAATTTATAGAAGTAAAACAGAAGACGTGCCGGTTAATTACGAAATATATTCGTTATGATATTAAAAATTTAAATTAAATTGACAAAAGTTCAGTGCGAGGAGTTCAATGGATGTCTTATAGAGAAAACGAAAAAGTTTGCCTCAAGTTTTCTGGATTTCACTTTTCAATATATTTTCCAATTATCAACTAGACATCCAGACAAGCATTAGCCGAGGCGAAATTTCAATCTGTCGATATTTAATTTTGCGCCCCGTAATGAAGGACCAACACTTGATTTTTATTGAGGAAATTAACAAGCATTTAATCACTAATTTTTGGAAAGTTGCCGTCTTTTTGTCGTCTACAATATCGCTAATGTTGTGTTTGGGATAATGGTTGACATCGACCAGTCAACAATGTTGGGCCGTTTTAATAAAACTGTCCGAATTGTCTTGTAGTTGAAAGTACAGACTCAACATTCCAACATGGTGAATTGAACAAGGGCCCTTCTAAACATACATGTCCACCTATTGATTCGCAGATACAACAATTTTACTACAATCAGTTTACGCATACTGGTCCGTACATTTGTGTGATGAAAGCCAAAGTTAAATTCCATTGAACTAAACACTTAGAAAACTATTAGTTAAATAGTGTTCGCGTTTGAAGCCTGGTGCGGTATGCCCGACTGGCTGTAACATTCCTCAAGTCGTATAAAACGGACTTTCAAGTTATAGTTTACTATTACTGCGGTCATTAGTGATACGAAAGGAATTAGGGTGTATACTAGCCGATTTCCAGTATCTAACAACTTTTACGTATACACACCATTGTATTGCGCCCCCATTGACCAAAGTTCTGCTAACTGGCTTGGAAATTCCATTTGAGAAGATAAACAAATATAAAACAGTTGTTGCAAATAATTTGAATAAAATTTCATTCGAATATTTAACGGATTCCATTCCAAAGCTTTAGTCGCAATAGTAGTTTTTTTGAGGGGGTTGTAAAAGATAGAATTGGGAAAAAACCAAATTTATTGTCCCCTAATAAGTCACCGGATCGGACTGAGTTATTAATTTTTACAATATCCCAAATGGTTCCATTTTAATTAGACTGGAGGATGTTTGTTCAAGTTGTGAGTTTAATTAAAATTCTATGTTGAATCTGAGTATATTCCTATTACGTTTCTGTTAAAGAGAAACCTACGGCTGTTTTAAGGAATTTTAGTTCTCATTACGGCGCACTTGTCGTTTAAGTGAATATGTACGTAAAGGAAAATCGGTAAGGAGTACGTCTTTATAATATGAATGGGTGTTAGTGTTAGTGTTAGTGTTGGTGTTAGTGTTAGTGTATTAGAGCAATATCAAATATATTACCGCACACAAATAAATTACCAAACTACTTGCCAAAGTGTATTAACGAAATTGAGTATTGCAATAAATTTAGTTGTGCCACGTATCAAGGACTTTACCCGAAACTAACATAAAAGGAAATCCTGTCTATACTGTTGTAGCTTATATTCAACGTTCTAACACTCGTATTGTACGTTTTCTTATGAGCCTCCTCTTAATCCGTCCAACGAGAATTATTCGTAGCATAGAAACACGACCGTAAATGGCTACCGATAACGTCGTTGAGTTTTCCTATTTTTCTTCCAGATTGCCACCAAAATCCTTCTTCTTCGTTCTCTTATTACCGTCGAGAAATCAATCTCAAATTCATTAAGATTGTAATTTTGCCTCTATCCGGCTTTTTCTTTTTCCATTCGAAAGAAAATCTCATGTTGAAACACTTCAACCATAACAAAACAAAGATTGCTACATTGTTACTGAAGTTGGAGTTCCGTTTTTCCTATTATTATCGGTCACTGACAAGTCATTATTGATAAGCCTATCACCCGCTCCTCATTCACCCACTAACACACATAAATAATGGCTTTTTACAATAAACTTTCCCCTTCGACAAAAAAATAATAATAAAGCGGCATTTCGGCCAATAAATGGAAACAATCAAAATACTTGATTCCTCATGCTATAATTTAATAAAATACCAACTGACATTTATTACGCTTTTACAGTTTGCGTGATGCCATGAATTCGAAACTAATCAAAAATAACCTCGGGCGGGGCACTATGACAGAATCTTAATAATTTCACTGTCTACAGTTTCCTGTTCGAGTCAATGCCGATCCCATACCAATGGCAATTTAAAATTCAATACCTGTTCGATCAGCTAACTACAAATCAATGGAACGGGAGCCAAAAAAAACTATCTAAATACCTATCTAGCCGTCTATCAATTTTGATTTAAGCGATTCCGGATCAATCCGAACAGGTAACTATTGACGGAATGGCTGAATTTCAGCTAAATACATAGTTCTTCAAATATTTATATAAACAGGACTGGAATTCTAGCCGTGAATGCCCTGAATTGGCACAATTTGGAGCCCTAAATATAAAAATTGTTATTTATTTGACCAGTTGAAATTTCAGATAGATATCATTAAAACTTTCATTTTAGCATTGCTAGAAATTCACAAACACATTTATTAGTGAGAGTGCATTAATGGCGGTTTAATGTTAGTTAAATTACCCCAACACGGTACTAGCGGCGAAATTAAGGTAATTTTTGTTGATACTAAACTTATGGCCAAAACAATACAATAAAATAACTAGAAACTACTTAAAGTAATCAATTTTAATCTATTATTCAGCTAGAAATCGAATTATCCTAATTATAATAGCGTTAAATCAATCGAAGCATTGGGTGTTTATAATCGAACAAATATTAGAATAGGCTTACCAACATCTTACCCTTTTGGGAAACCTAGCAAAATTACAACGGTATTTCCATGCATACCGATATAGATAAATTCAATTTACATGATTCTTGAAAATGGTGGTAGTTTCCCCTTTAAATTTTCATTTTCGCATAAGTACCGATGAAAACGGTTACCTAGATAAAAGGATGTAAATGTGAAATGAGTAGGGCGCTATTGGACCAAAATGGCTCTACCGTCTCTCGTTCGCAGGTTATACAAATCGTTTATTTGGAATTATTATAAGACGATATGAAAATAGCTTATCGTGGAAATATGTCCGAGCTTGCAACCCAAAAAAAATCGAATATACCGTAAATAAGACATAAATTTCGGGACCAACGGATAAACTAAATTCAAGCTTCAAATGGCAACTGGCGAGCGAGGAAACGGCCAGCTTCAAAATTTTTGTAATAGAAACTTCAATTTAGCTTACAGAAATATCGATTGAAATTAACTTCTATTCATTTTTTTGGCTGAATTTAAAATAAAATTCAAATTCAACCGTGCATTTACACAATAATTCAAATAGAGTTTTTAATTTTTTCCAACGTTGAATAACTTTTCCAGATTTCGCATCTTGAATCATGGCAGTGTGGCTAATGTTTTACAACACAACCCCTATTCAATTTATATTAGAATTTACAGTGTCTGGGGAAGTTTTACTACAAGTCAACTTGTAATTTACGACTAGATACTTTATCTCGATTGAATTTAAATTTTCTTGTTTACAATTTTCGAAATAGACGATTGGTTGGATTTTAATGTTTCAAATATAGATCGATGTAAATAACCCCGTATTTGGGTATTTTTGGGCGCTTTCTATTACCTAACATTACAGATTTAGCATTATCGAAATGAGCTTCAAACCTACTAGCGGAAAACAAAAATCCAAAAATTTTCAAAAAATTACTAAAGCTTAGAAAAGATCTAGACTCCAAGTACGCAAATTTTTGAGAAAATGTATAGTTTTTGAAAAAACAGTTTTCTATCATCTAAAATTTGCAAATTTGCTTGCTTGGAATTCCGCTGTTTTTGGTTGATTTTGAATTTACAGTTTTTGAGAAATAACAAAATTAAGGGTAATTGTGGTAATAATAGATGCTTAAAACCGAGTATGGTGCACCATCACTTTTAATCCTACAAAGGCCTCAATTCAAAATCCGGAAGAAAACATTGAACCCAAACGATAATTTTCACGGCAGTTCGGCCTTAAAAATCTGATAGGAATACGTTGGTAATAATGAAATTGAACGATCGGGAGTTATTTATAAAAAAGTACAAAATATCGAGGCCCGAGGTCAGTTAAACGGAAATCACTGCTCATATTAAAGGGGGAAATATTAATTTTTACAACACAAACATAAAGCTATACCGCATGGCTGGTTAATAAAGGGGTTTTGTATTGCTAATTCTCTATTACATAAAATTGCTGTTATAATGGATGTCAAAAGGTGAACAAGCCAAAAACTCATCGCATAACGCAAAACCAAATAAAACAAACAATTAACTCTATTTGAATTTGCTAAAATTAAACTAATCATTTTTGAAATTATTGGTTTATAAAAAAGGACAAAAATCTGAAAAAAATTTAGCTTTGATAAATCGCGTCTAGATAAAAATTGGCAATCAATCTTCCAGGTGGAAATACTGCCGACTCATCAAAAATTCCCCATCATTTTTTTATCCTAGAACCGAGTTCTAACATGATTATATTTCCACAATGACGTTAGGTGGTTGGATAAATATTACTAAAGGTCAACAACGATTACCGTCCATAATGAATCTTTAAAGTATGCTATTTTTATATTTACATTTTGCCATTATTTCCATTAATTTTCTCTTATTGAAATTGCTAGAAGGGAGCAGATTAAAATATTCAATACAGAAAATGTTACATTAACAAATTACAAACTACCAGTCGTACAGGAATGGTTGCATTCTAATATATGATGCGATTATGTGGCTGCTTATCGCTAAATTTGACGCAACTAATCAAAATTTAATGAGTTTCGTCAATGTTCACCTGTCTAAAGTTTATTTTGTCTAATAGAATTAAAACAAAACAACATTCTGAAAGCATAACACGTTGTGTACTCGTATAAAATTGGCTTTAACACACAACAAACACTACAGTTTTCTAACATTGCCTCATCCAAATTCGCCTGTTATTTTCAACAATTTAATCTTAACATGACGCTCCGTTATTGCCATAGAACGTGAACTAGAGGAAAATTATCAAATCTTAGTACCAAATTTTGAGACAATTTGGTAGGTCGGAAGTAATCACAATTTTTGCACCATTTCACTTTTTATCCCAAAATCCCTACATCAGATTTCTTCAATTTTTTGCATCACATTGGAATTAGTTTTGTTACTCCTGCATTTTTGGTTGATTTTGAACTTAAAATATTCGTGTAGGTAAGGAAGAAAATGAATTATCAAAATAGAGCACTATCAATGCCATCTAACGTTCGCTAGACGTAATAATTTCCAGTAGAGTTCGGCCTTAAGATCTACACATAAAATACAGTAAGACCTTATTTGGGTTGTACAGAAATTTCCAGTTAACTTTAACTTTGTCACGTTATCGAATGTTTCTTGGCTCTTTGACACCGAGCTCAATTCCACCACACATCTGTCACTTGCTGTGTTTGTTATCGATTTGAGATTGTATGTAAAATGGAATTGAAACGTAGAAATTTGAGCTTTTGTCCAACTATTGACGGTATTGCGCGCTTTAAACACGAATTAAACATCATTTAACGTCTCCCAATCATTTTGTTATAATGTCACACAAAATATTCATTATAAAGTGGATGCTCTTTGACCCGTTTTAGTTGTCAACGTATCTTATTTGATACTGACATGTAGATATATACAGGTAGGTTGATGAGTGGAGATAATGAACGTTAGTCCAAAATTTAATTAAATACGGGTCCAATTACCCGACTTCTAGACGAAGAATTCGTGCAGGATTTTAATATGTGTTGAGTTCTTAAATCACCAAGCACCACATGGTGAAACGACAATTGATTCTATAATCATCTAAAAACTGACAGTACAATAATATATTGTGAATTCCACAAAGTATTACAAAGTTGTTGTTCAATTATAGAACGAATTTATCCTTTGGAAACTTCTGTTCGGTAAAAATTTGCCTGTATTTCTTGGTGGATTAGCAGATGTTTATGAAAACTCGACTCGCCCAGTTAAAGCAGCCGTTGTGGCAGAATTAAAAAGAATTATGTTGAGTGTTTTTGTCCGGCATTTATTTATGGACACTCAAGAGAGCTTAATTTGCTTAAGTTTTTTTTTCGTTTCGTTCTCTTTCACTAAATTTGTTGCTGTTTGTTGAAAGAACCAACAAAATTATGTTCGAATTTACGGTAATTATTTAAATAGATGAATTTCAGGTAAATGGTTAACTAACTAATATTGGAACTAATAAATTATTGAAAATGTCTCCATCCGTTTATCAATAATTAATTAGTGACCAATCAATCGAAATTCTATTTTAGTTCTTGTCTTATTAACATTAAATGAATAGAGTTTACCACCTGTCGCTTGGTAATTTCAAATATAATTCAAATCTTGCAAGAATATGACTTATTTATAATATTGAAGCGAATTTACATTATATTTCGTTAGTATTTAACATTCACTGTGCAAATTCTCTCACTTGTATCTTTCAACCTCTATTCTACCGTGTAATCTACTTTAAGAAAGCGTTTGTACAGAGTTATGGGACCAAATAAGGAAGGGTGTTACGTGCAACCGCCCCTTTCAAACTAACCTACCTTAACGATAAATCAATACGACAATTTGATATTAGAATCAAATTTGTTTTGAACATTTAACCAAGTTTAGTTCCATTTTTGTTTGTTAAATAAGTTTGTGGTTAATTTCTGGCGGAAATTGTGTTATTTGCATTCATTTTTCTTTCCAGTTTAATAGTTTTGCGTCGGAATTCTTCTTATGTTGATCACGTAAACACCCTTTCGGATATTCTTCAAGTTTTCCGTGATATTCTTGAAAAGTCTCTCAGTCTAATGCAGGTGTGTTCGTTCAACAGACGTGCCAACTTGCACAAATAATTTTGCGTGATCGTGTTTTAATGTTTTTTACTGAACGATTGAAAAATTTCTGTAATGTTTAATCAGTCGAATAATTAGATTTTGCTCTTTCGTGTTGTCATTTTTTTTAATTGTTGTTGTTACTAGTGCAATAATCAATAGTGTTAATTGGTGCCACATCAAATCATACAACATGTGAACAATCAGGAATAATTACATATGCTGATATAATTACAAATTGCGACAATTTTGTCAGTTTTATTTTTAATTAAATCTAAATTAGCGTCATTTCAATCCAAATGGTTACTCGTTTGGGGCTTTCGTGGCTTTTATGCTGATGATAGTTTGTGGCTTTATTTCCTAGATAATAAATAAAACAACATCCACCGACAGTTTAATTAATAGATAAAATATCCACCCGAACTACCAATTTTTTAATGGAATAATCCATAAATGAAATGTTAAATACAGATAATAAAAAGGTATTATGTTTCTATTGACGTGCCTGTAGGAAATCCAACAATCTGTCGTTATCTAAACCACCGACTAAATTCCAAACTTTATACGATAATAAAGCAGTCTTAATAAAATTACTAGGCGTTCCAGTTGGTCCCGTCTTGCATGCAAATGTGCGCTTTAAAGAATGCGCTTTCTAAAACATGGCAATTAATTTCATATTCCACTGACATCTCTAAAATTATGTACGAAAATTAATTATGATACTTTACATTTTAGCATAATAATTACCAACTTTGCTTTTTGGAAATTTCTAAACATCAACAAAAATAAAATATGTTTGTTCAACGGGGTGAAACCGGAAATTATTAAACCCTAAGGGAATGTTGCATATACGGAAGTGCAACAATAAAATTTACATGTAACAGGAGCTGGCTCATTTACTTAAAATTGATAATACGTTCATAAATGTATTACTGTTATCATTATTCACCATCAACATCGAAAATACTTAATGAATCATTCTATATGAAAATAAAATGTGGATGAAATTAATGCAGGTCGTTAGTTCTATTTTATCAGCGGAAACTAAGAAAACACTGTCTAAATTATTAATGTTCACTGGAACAATCCATAATCTATTCTGTTATAAGCAATCATGTCAACAATTAGCACTAAAATTCCATTAATTGTCATAACAATTGCATTATCAAATAAACACTACAAGAAAAAATATTGAGATAATCGTTTCAATAACACAAGAGTTCCTACAGTAATCCCTAAAGGACCACTCTACAACTTCCTTACAACAGTTCCCTACTCAATTCATTTTTGGAAATAGAAAACACAAAGAACAACTAACAATGAAGAGAAGAAGAAAATCACACTTGTATACACACAGGTGCTGTAATTTAATCGACCTTTATTCAACTATAAGAAGAGAAATTCAGGAAAGTTGCCGGATTTTTTGGCAGTCGATTAGCAACCTGACAGAGTGAAAATTACCAATTATGGCAAATTTTCCACAATTACCAGCAGTGTTGCATTCCTGAAATAGCAAAAAATTTGAGTGAGGTTTGCCCATCTCTTGCTACATAGGGGAAAGTTTCCGAAATTTAGATTTTTTGTGGAAATGCCAGTGCTAGTGACCCAAGCAAGAAAAATACTAGCAAAAGTTTCTATCTAGAGGAACATACCAGAATTTGTGCTTCTCCTGATCAGCTCTACCTAAAGAGAAGCAGTAGATGCTTTTCGCAATCTATTCAGGAGTTAATTCAATGGTATGCTCGGAGGAACACTTGATCTCTTTCTAGCAGAAGAAGATGCATTCCTGCTAATTCTATAGAAACAAAAGCTCTAAAAGGAGCAAGATAAATTTATTCTCTTGGCAAATTCGAATAAAGCGCAACCGTCTTAATCGTTCTACATTCATAGTCCGGTTTTGGTGTACGATTTTTCCCTACATAGTGGCAGGTTGTAGAAAAGCAGCATTGAATTGTGGATTTGACTGCGTATTGTAAGGTTGACAAATCAGATGGTAGATTGTACCGAATGACTAGAAATTTTCCTCTTATTATTTTAAATTCGCTTTTGCTGTTTCATTAATGGTAAAATTAAAATGGGAACAAAGAAAAACAAAAATACATTTTAAAAACGATTAAAATAAAAATTATGCTATTGCATGATTTCTTCCACGCACCTATTCATGTAAATTCACGTGAATAAATGGATTAAAATGGATTGAGAATGGCGAAAATTAAAATAAAAGAATTTTGTGTTTGTGAAATGCGAATGGGAATTTTAATATTTAAAAACTGGCTAAGACGCGGTTATATTTTTATTAATAGACGAGTTTAAAGCTACCGGTTAATAAGTAACTAACAATTGATAGGACACAAGAATAAGCAAATCAAAAGATAAAAGGAAAGCGAAGAAGTGAGTTTTGGTGGTGAAGCCGTCAAAATTTTGGGCAAATTTCCCATCCTTGAATAAATTTATTTTGAATCTTATAGAGTCGATAGACAGCTCTTGCAGGTTTTAATTTTTATATTCGCAGAATTTCGAAAATATGATTGTTCACTAATTTACGAAGATTATAGAGCAGCCTTTCCTGAAGTTTCGAGCACATGATCCAAATAATTTAAAAAAAGGCTCATAGAGTTGGGAGGATCCAGTTTTTTCTTAAAGCGCCCAAGAGGAAGGACCCTAACGTTTTCCTTAAGCAACCAGAAAAATTATTTTGATAGCAACGCATAGTTGAAGAAACGCTTTTATAGCGTATTGAGTCTAAATGTTGGAATCTTGTTGGTTTCCCTAGCGAGCGTAAAGCAATTTTAAAAATAACTGGAATCAATTTAATGAAATTGACAAAGATTTGATATTTCAACCGATTATTAACTTTGCCATATACAGAATGTAGAAAAATGGAGCAAAAGAATTGCTGATTGATTCAGCTAAACTGAATGTTGCATGAGTGTAAAGAGCTTGAAACTTTCAATTGACTTTGAACGTTCGGTTGTGAAAGGAGACATCTATGACGGAGAAAAAGACTCTATTTGAACCTTTTATAATCCGAAATCGTACATTCCAATGAACATAGCAATAGTGTAATTTACAAAGTTCTTTGTTAGATAACTATTACTTCCTTATTGAGTAAATATTTGAAATATTTGTTCGTTTTTCTATTGGACGCTTGAATTGAGTTTCCAATTAGATATTCTCCTCTAAATTATAAAAAATATAATAAAATATACACCCTTGACTTAGGACGGATAGAATTAGCGCCGCACCATTGCCAATGATAAATATGCAAAATATGCAAATTAAATGAAATAAAAAGGAATTACGACAATTAAAACAAAAATAAAACAGATTCATTTTTACGTCTGTTCGCGCGCACATACATGCATTTATGTATGTAGGGGGACGTTTCTATGTATAGTTTCAGTTTCAGTACGCTGGTTACACCATACACATATGTTTTATTAGCTGACAGATAAATCTCTCGATAGGACAAGGATCAGACTATACCGTGACACCAACACTACAAACTGAAACATAAATGTTAACATTGTAAAAATGAAAGTCACATACACGATTTTTGTTCCAAAATAATCATAAAAAACAACGTAAGTGATATTCGTGACGGAAAAAAAACGTGACGGAAACCCTCCTCCAGTTTCCGGCATTTTCACAATATATAATTTCACATAAACACATTTACAAATGTTTCAAAAAAAAAAATCGAGAAAACCATTTGTACCGAACGATTATTTCCTATACGAAACTTAAAAGAAAATTACAAGAACCAGTGTTCGACAATTTATTTAATCGTCGATAAGATCATAAATAAATCAACGTTATCATAATATTCTATTATCAATAGCCTAATTATTTTTATATTTCGGTTGTTCATGGCAGAATTGAAGAAATATGGCACGTTACTGATGTATGACCATCGGACACGTTATAAGCATATTAAAATTGATTTCTTGCACAATCATTAGTTGTAAACCAATTCAATTATTGTTGGAAAAATACAATACGAACCATCAAGATGGAATTATTGTGTACAGTCCGGCTCCCTATAGTCCCATTACTGTTTTTGGTCTGCCATTGTAGCATTAGAATTTAATACAGCTGGGGGAATTTCCAGTAAAGTATCGCATTTTGGAGTTTTTAAATTATTCGACAACTCTATAAAAAAGAGACTTTCGAACGTAGAAATGATCAAAGCATCGGTAAAAATGACAAAAAATACAAATATATTGATTCTCCAACTGTCACCGTTGATTTGACTCGAATACAAGAAGTTTTATTTCAACGTCGTTATCACTGAATGGTTAGAAGAATAAAATTCGATATAGATATAGCCGTTTTCTCTCTATCTACCTGTTGTACAGATTATTTCCTGTGGAAGAGGAGGATTATAAATTCTCCTTTTCAACTTTTTCCAACTCCAGTATTCCATTGATTACTTTATGTAATTCTAGAATCGTTTCAACTGTATAATGATGGCGTTTTTAGCTTTGTAAAAATTCATGCAGAAACCGGTATTATGATGAGAGTTGCACAAAACTTTCTTACGAACAGACGTTTTTAATAAATGGCAGTAGGAATGTTTCAAAAGAAAAGTTACAAAAATTAGAATAGAAGTGGAATATATGAATGAATCTGTTTGAATTTCATGAATGACAACTTTGAATAGAGGAATTTTAAATTCTTACCATCATCGAGATGAAGAATTCAATTAAATCGATTCTTATTCTTATTTGTTATAGATAGCAACATGTTGGTTTGAGTGTTTCCAATAATTGCTTTAATAGTTCAAAGCCTAATATCGTCTACAAGCTTTTGATAAGTAATTGAGCGAAAGGTCGATCTTTAAGTTGAAAGCCTCTTTGTAGAAGTCTGAAGCTATATAACGAAACAGCCTTGAACTAAGCCTTCAACTTAAAGCTCGATTATTTCCGGGTTACCAATTTATATCGACTATTCATGTGGACGAAGCTGCCCTATTTCCATCTGCTGACACACGTATAAACTTTCCAATTCATTATTGAACAACAAACGATAATCGCCGACTTTCTTTCGTGATCGATAATCGAGAAATTTATTAGAACAACCTGGAACCTTTGATTACATTTAATAATGATTGGATTGTCCCACAATAACTTAGAAATTGTCTAGAAGTTGCTAGAATAAACAATAAAGTTACATTTATATTGTGAAAAAAGTTTTGAAGAAAGTATAAATTTGGTGGATGCGCCGGGAGAATCCCAATCTCCAACTGAATCAAGTTACAAAAACAACTCCCACTATTCATTAAAGTTCTATTAGCCTTTCTGACAATAATGATCACTTTACATTGAAATTCCAGTCATGTTCCCAACTACGTAAATGTAAAGCACAAAGTGCTCCAATACTTTTAAGTTCAATTTAAAACAAAAATCCCTACAAACTCGCTCTCATTTCCGCCCTTTTTTTCCCATTCACAGATAACACCGAACAATTAACAAGTTAAACCGGTTTTTTTCCTCTTTCCTCAAATCCAATTGTTGTAAAGCCGTCAATTCAGATTTGAGAACGGTCTGCCAGTTTGTGTAACTTGTTGTAGTGTTTGTAGCGCTACTTGAAGCGTACTATACAACGAATAAGCCAACTTTAACACACTCCATTGCGTTATTTTGCTTGTGTTTATTAAATTTCAGCCCTCTTCTATTTCACCTGGTGCGAGTCCGCGAATTTTTCCACTGAACTAAATCTCTCTCTACGAGCGAAAAACGGGGAAAAATCGACGAAATTTATGTGGAAAATAAAAACAAATAATTGTATTGTATATTTGTGAATACAGTGAAATTTAGGTATAGATTAACGTAATTTTATGTTGGCTATGTTTCCACTATCACCACTGACATTATCGATTCTCCATTATGACGGCCCTTAGGGATAATATTAAAGAACCTCCCGATTTCGCCCATATAGAGGGCAAGCTTACAGTCCGGCACGTGATTTTGATTTTCAAGGATTCCATGCGTTATTTTCTTGTCGTTTGCAATTTAAAGCAAGCGTTAAACGCCAAAGTTATTAAAATATGATTGCAAACAAGATTACAATAATACTTGATTAGTGCCTAGGTCGTGTCAAAAGGTTCGCTGTTTCAAGGCGGTCTTTGTAATGCAATAGAATCAAATTATAACGTTTACGAGACGAGAAGTTAAAAAGCAATAAGCTATCTTGTCAGTTTGCTATGCTAAACACTATTATAAAATCATAGCGAGTTGAATTAATGAATGTAACGTAATATATCGGCTGTTCTATTTCATTATCACGACTAAATCGACGAAAATATAAACTATAAATAACATTTGAAAAAACTCATTGGCATGTAAATGTGTGATAAATTAATTAGTTAATTTTTATATGTCACGCACTTGTTACAAGTTCGCAAAAGAGCCGAGAGAAAAGGTAAGAATTAGCGAAAACATTATCAAAAAGGACTGGCAATAACAAACACACCACCATTGCCACCACTAACAACAACAACGACAATAATAATAACGGCCCGAATAGAGGAAAAGGTTAAAAAACATAACACCACCGGCTAAGAATTCTCTCTCGCACACACACATTCTGTCGAAATGGAATACACACGCGATTTCCCTAGAGGAAAAGCATTAGCACCCCGAACACAATATTATACCTAACCGCCCCCCAAACTTACAAACCACAGCAGGCTGCCACCTTTCGACTCAACGACAAAGAACCCACCTTTGTATCCCCGGTCTGTTTCGATTAAAGTGGCATTTTTGAAGCTATTCACAAGACTTATAATCACTTCCACATTTTCGCAAAATAGGTAACACAAAATTTTCAAAATCGAACAATACTAGACATTTTTAGCGTGCCGCATAAAATGAACATAAAAAAAAAAACAACGAGTAGGAGGACATACGTTATATTAATTTACTGATATTTGCTTTATTCTAATAACTACATTCGTACCGTGAATTATTGCTAAAATTTCATTAACATGCAACACGTTAATTATACGATTTAAATGTAAATACTTTTTCTGTTTGGCTATAAATCCCGGAACATTTAATTTGTTTCATCAATTTGAAACACTGTCGTAATCTTTGAAATATTGACAGGGTGTGACCAGGACACACCTTGAAGCGACATAACAACCACAATTCCGACAACATTAAGCATCGAAATATTCCCAGTTTTGTGCCAATTTCTACTAATTGACAGCAATCCGTAGGGCAATCCTTGGGGAACGTTTTAGCAAAATTAGAACTCCGTAGCTTATTGGAAAATTGGTGAAATCAAGAATAACAAGATCGTTTCGAAATAACTTTTTCGGTTTTTCATCACTCAGACTGGAAGTTCTAATGACAACTACCCTTATTTGGCGAGCAATTTGTAAAATATTTCAAGGATTTACAGAATGACACTTGGACACTTGGCTCATCGCCAAATCGATCAAAAAACGCTCATTTCTAATAGAGTGACTCAAGGATGCTCTCGACATTATTTTTTCCATTTTTCTCCATCATATTCCGGAATAAATGCAAAATTCTCCGGTCCATTCCAAAATAAAATGGAGGGAAACGAAAAAAATCAATGTAGAAAGCCTTCTCAAGTCATTCTAAGTCATTTGACGAGTAACTCGTTTTGGAAAATCGCTACTTGGCCAGAAACTAAAGTTTTTGAGCCACTTTTAAATGAGCTACGAGGCCCAAATGTTGGAAATTGTCTCTTTTCTATCAGCTTTTAACTATTACTTGAGCTTATTGTTAAACGCTTTTGGTTCTAATCCTGAAAAATTTCCCCAGGGCTGCCTACAAATCCCTAAAATATTTTTCAAATTTCCCGATAATTACTAGAAACATAAAGCTTACGGTATATGGAACTTCGCTTCAAACTCATCCACTTTTTATAAAAGATGCTTTTTTAGTTCATTTAGAGCCGAGTCACTGAAATTACTTCTAGTTTAACAAGATTCATGCCTTGAAATTGTGCCGGTTTGAACTCCTGCAATTCTTCTTGTAAAAAGCACAAGAATCACGACTATTCGTGCATTTTCAACGCAGATCGAATCGATCACTTCGAAAATACAAAAGAATTGGCCACATTTGAATGAATTACCACTACCGGATTCAATTTTATTTATCAATTTTTGAAATATTCGCGAGACGGAGGGAAATAAAGAATAGTTTTAGATAGATGGTGACATTGTTTTAGATAATTGGTAGTAATATGTGAAAATAATGAAGTTGTTAACAGTTGAACAAATGAGCCTCTTCACGGGAGTTTATTGCACGTTTGTGCATGAAAACAAAGCGAATGCCGCTAGCATTAGACTCAAATGTATAGAATAAAAGTAACATAAAACTAGCACTCGTTTAGTTTGCACCAAAACAATGTAGTCTGGATAGGAAAAGTTCTGCTTTGTCGGCAATAACTACCGTTCCACTTAAATTATATTAAAGATAATTGAATTATACATTAAAGTTGAAATGAAGTTAAAGTGATATCGATAAAGTTTTCTTAACCATTTCTAATTGTAATCATTTTAAGACGATTAGAATTTAATTGAGATAGGTCTTGGTAAAATGCTTACGATTAGTGGACAGATTGTGTACAAAAGCTGAAAGTTACAATTTGACGACCTGTTGCATAATTTTATGTGCCTTTGTGTGTGACAGAACACGCCTACAGGTCTACCACCACCGATTCTCTTGTCATTTTAACGCCTAATCGTTCCAGAGGTGTCATCAAGAATATTAACCGAATCTTTATTGATTCCATAGAAAATCAACGAGGGTGGAAAAAAAACGGCTCTATATTGTTGCTATTATCATTATAATCAAGAATTACAGATTCAGTCATATCTGGGGTAATTTATGGTAACATTTATGCAGTTATATATGTGTACATTACGATAATGTTAAACCCTAAAATTTACATATGAAGTTTAGGTAGCCCACGAATTAACATAGGTCTAATTTAGGTTTTGGCTATGATTAAAATATAATGTTTATTAGATTAAGTTTACATATCAAACTTTCATTATCATATTGTTTGATAACACAAATTGGAATTATGAATTAATTTAAATAGAATAGAAAAATTTCTATAAAATCTAGTTAAATTGGCATAATTTCAGTTTTCGTAGCACAAATTTCTGTTAATTGTAAGCTGAAAGGTGGTATTTGCTTGGTTCTAAAACTGTTTACTTAGGTTGTATGTGAATATTTACAAAATATGTGGTAACAATATATAGAAATAAAGTAAATATTACAGGTCTAATTATTGTATAAATAATAACATAAAGGGGTTCATTATTACTTTCATATACATTCCAATAATTGAATTTGCTTCAAATTTAATGCTTCACAACTTAATCGTTAATTTATCATTAAAATATTTGGATTATGAAAATCATCAATTAGATTGAAGGATATTTTAACGAAAGCTTTCAGTTTTCATAATTTTTAGCCAATAACCCTCGAATTTTTAGTAATTTTTATATCAAGACTACAATTCTGCAGTATTTGGTTAGTAAACGATTTAAATTTGCAACAAGTCCAACCGTGAACCGTAAACTAATCCCCTTTACAATTGTAAAAAAATGTGAAAAATGTACAACAACCCCAACATTATTCACTCCAAAATTGAAGAAATTTTTCCCGAATTGCCCATCATTTGTACAATGAAGTAAAACTTGTAGAATAACGAACGTACCTGTCAAAGCTTAACCGAATAAGCCGTACGGTTTCTATTGTGTGGAAACTGCAATGAAACGGTTGATTAAATTTTGTTTACCTATTCGGAAAAAAACCTACACGTTATTTCTTCGAGTTAATTTATTATTGGATTGAACAAACAAATTCTATTTTGGAATTAAATCAAATATACAATAGCGTGTTCAGTGGTCTGTTTTGAAGATCAGATTTCTATGTAGCAATTATAGACAAACAGATCATAAAAAAGTAAACTACCATCTATCTTTGTCTGCACGCAACCACCCCTATCGAGCATTCGAAATTTGTGTGGAAGATTTTAAAGAGAATGTCGTAAAAATAGCAAACCAGAATTGTATCGCCCACCCGGTTCAATCGAATCAATCAAATTTATACCAACGCAAAAAAAACACGAATCCATTGTACTGTTTTCGATTTTTGCCCGATCTCGTCTATCAAACTGTGCGAGAAAAGAAATTATTTTGATGGAATTGAGAGTTGAAGATCATAATACAATATACTGACACGTTTTCTTTCTGATATTTTTAAAGTTGATTTTCAACGATTCCAGGTTTGAACGAACGGCTTTATAAACAATTAATGAAAAACGCCGAAATTTCCACAAACCCGAAAGCCTACAAATATTTTTCTGCTTGTATTAAAACGAAAATTGAGCTAATATTGTCGACTTTCCTGTGTATAGTAAGAATTCTTAATCAAAGGCCCTGTTGAATTCTACATGCTTTATATGGATTGATTTTGGCCAATAGGAGTAGAGAAGATATTGAATCTTATGCTACATTTGGATAGGAACGTCTAAATTGGATTACATTCTACAAATACTCCACAACTGTACAGCTTTGAAGATTTTTTCCAACGGCATAGAACCCTGTGGTCAATCGTGTCTAAGAGGATTTATTTACAACGGAAAAATTGATACGAAAATTCAAGTAACAAGAAATTCTCCTTTGAAATTGTAAATTTCGTGACAATTGTAAAATTATAATAAAAAATTCTAGAAGCTTCAGGGGATGTACAAAACAACTCATCAATCATTGAATTCAACAGATTTTATTCGAGATGTATGTGTATTGAAAGCTTTCCATATAAACTATTAAGATTGAACGACCATTATTACAAAAACGAATTTCTCAATGTATCGCCAAGAAAATCTCTACAAATACTTTAAAGTTTTTCGTTTTACTTACCCTCTCTATCGGTGTTCTCAATCTTCGCCTGATTTTGAGCGGCGAAGAACAACAATAACAGTCCGAAAATCCACATATTTCGACAAATTAAAGACTCAAAAATAGTCACTTTAACACCGGCATTCTACCATACAATCACAAAATTATGGAATAGTTCGGATGATTATTTCAATACGTACATAAGCCACGAGCTTTACTCCATTTCCGGAGACAGGTAACTTTCAGCGCTTGAACTTCACGCAACGACTGCAGATAGCGGAGCTTTAATGCCCTGAAACAGAAATGGGGCATGCGCCTGCTCTGCTAATAGCATTCTCAACCCCAAAAAAATATTATTGTTAATATTATACGAGAATATTCTAATCAATCAGATATTGCTCCAATTATTTGCTAAACAAACAGTAATGTTTTGGAGTATTACCGAACTATATCAATAAATAGAAAAATATCTTACAGGGTCGATTTATTTAGTTTTGTAGCTGTTAAATTACGATTAAAGTCGCGCATTTAAGTGAACTTAAATTGAAGTATGGACGAGAAACAGTAAAGGATAGATAGTGGTGGTGATTATAGTAAAGGGTCATCGTTCATCATTGAAACAAGGGTTACTTTTAATTTGTGTAATCGGACTTGTTACAATGGTTAACCGCATTGTAAGTGCCGCTTCAATGCAATTGAGGAGGGTTTCACATTGATTGATATCGTATTCGCATACAACCCTTCTACTAAATTGTAGTTTCAGTTCATTCATTGGAAGTCGCAGTTGTGCGGTCCACCATATTCGGTCACTAACCAATGTACAGATATTCATACACAAAATCTCACAATTAACAAATTCGTTTGCGGCAATTCGATTTCCCTTTCAATTGAATTTCACAATTACTAAAATCCGTATAATAAACCCAAAATTTATCCAAGTCGAGATTAGATTGAGTAGGTGGATTTTTTTTAATTTAAAGTTCACTATTGCCTTTAGTGTTTACCGAGAATCGGTAATGAGCGAGTTCTAGTCTCTCGGACAATTAACTAACATTGAAAATACACATCATTAGTGTAAAGTGATATGAAACGTATTATTAAACCTCTCAACTGAGATAAATCAGATGAAAATCTCGGAATTAGGCGGAGAATTTTCCAAATTCGACCCGGTTTTGTCACTATTCATATTTCAAATTAGCCTAAATAATTAGAGAAAATTTCGAAATTTTAATCCAACACGACTATCTCCTTTATAAGTTTTCCTAATCTTTATCTAATTGATCCGATTATTATTCGAAATTTATGTCTGTAGAATTTAACATAACATTTTACGGATGACAGTTGTCTTGGAGTTTTAGTTGTGTTATTTTCAATAAACTTCGTGAATATTATTTTATTATAAAGACAAAGATCGTTTATTTAGACGACGAAGTAAAATTAAGTATAGGTGTAAAGTTAATCCAGATTGATGCTAGTGGAACGATGGACGTGCGATCAGCTAACTGAATTACAGCAGCATTAGTTGGACTAATTTATCGCTGTGCAGATTTAGTGTGCTTTGTTTTCAAGCGCCGATTTCAGACATAATGGACGAATTTATTGTCTATTTTGTACGCATAATCGCCTACAATTAATTGCAATCTAGATTTTTGACTTATTTACTATTTTCATATAAGCGCGTATTTTATTCCACTTCCATCCACAATACGACAATCATTCCAATTTATTTAAATCAATCGATCAAATATTGTTATTATTAATAGAAAATAAGACGCTTATAAATTAAAGTAGATGGATGGTTTCTCTTTATAAAGGTGTAAATATAATATATCAGCGGTAGTGTTATTCAACTTTCCCTTTTAATACGAATAAGAAGCTTTCGTGGGGTATTTAGACACCTTTCTATCTATAGTTGAATGAATTTCACCGGTTCACAAACTCGGTAATATTTTACCGTAATAGATTCCTGCACAGGGACAAAGACGGCAAATAAATGAGTAAGTAAGTAAGTTGAAAGACGACTGTATGAAAATTGCACAACATTAATTTCAATTCGCAATGGAACGTTGGATTCTTATTGAGGCGCATCCACCAAAATTCCTCTGATTATAGACAATAATTTGAGTTAGTGGAATTAGCCCCGGAAGACGACCTCAATCAATTAAACTAACAACAATACAAATTAATTAACATCAATACTTTTATTAAATTTAATTGACGAAATTGTTGAGTAAATAATATGAGAATCTTTGTAGTTTTTACCCTATTTCTCCCCCTATTTCGCTGCCAATTTCAACCTTTCAATCACTGTAAATACGATCGAATTTAATTTAGTTTCAACGTTTTCGTGATTGTGTTTAGCCAATTTGAACTAGACAATTGAACACACTATCAAATAAAACACATGCGTTTGTAAACACGCCGATTTTTTTCGTTGATTTTAATCAATGAATTCTAATTACAACACAAATATTGAACACCACTCGAAATCGAATTGTAAACCACCAACATACCCAAAATCCAACACGACCATTGCTTTAAAGCTGGGTTAAGACACGCTCACAGCTAGTAAGCCCTTATGTCAAACAACAATCCTTAGTGCCGGACCAAATACTAGCAACAAAACTTTAATAGGACTCGATTTTAACAAAGTTGGTTTAAATTGTGAATTGTAAGGGTGCCTAGAAGGGATGTTTCTTAATATAAGAGAGCATTGCTGTCGCATAGTTGATCATGCATGCGGAACACACCCTCGGGTATTTGTTTATTTTTCGAACCTAGTTTCCTCAAATCTGCTTAAAACATCAAGTCAGGTTATCGCAGGGGAAGTGAGAGCTTTTATATTGTATAGTCCTCCGAGGGGATCTTCGACTTGTACTTTTTCTACTAGCTAGCTCGCCTAACTTTAACAACTGAATGAAATTCGTTCATTATTGTTGGAAACTCATCAATATTAACTTGCACATCCACCAAAATCCAACTATGCAGTATACAGTTTAGAAAACAGGAAATTGTTCGAGTATATCGATTGTAGTATTGTTGAGATTCCTTTGAAAAGTATTCATTGATTGATTTGCTACAATATTGGAGGTACAATTCCCGATAAAAATATTTCTATAATTGTGGAGAATTTCGTTTCCTAATCGATTTAATAATCGTGGCTAATGCAAAATTCATAGAATATCTAAGAGCTCGACATGATTTAAATGCAACTAGGTCTCTACTAGAGGTGTTATATTGCAAATAAAAAAATTCTGTCTGGGTTACTACAGTGAATATTCTAACGATAAGGAAATTCGTTTACCTTTTCAACGGGGCGTAAGGAACTGTCCCATAAAACGTGCAAATGTACAAGTTCTAGTTGACTTTAGTGTTAAATTGTTGAGTTTGTGTTTCGGAGATTCGTTTCTAGCTTTATCCAAGATACGAAAGTCGAGTCTTCTAGTTAATTACAAAGACTTTGCGTTTGTAAATTTTATCTATTGACGACGATCTTGGATGGAATAGAATTCCACCATGGTAGAGGAGTAAAATAGACAAACGACACGTGACTAGAATACAGTCAGTTGTTAAATTTCTCCATCTCAACGTTGTAGTTGCATTGATTAACTCTGAAATTGTTGATATGAAGAGCGTTAGCGTTGGAAAAGAATCGAAAAGATAAGCTATAGTTTGATAAATATTTCAATCAGACTTGATGGAATTTGCGACGAGATTGTGGGCTTTATTGTTTAGTTTCACACCAAGGATGATCGTTTTCTAGTTTTAGGTGGCAAGAGAAACTTTTTTATTTACACATGTTTGAAGGAACAGAATAAACTAAAGTATGAAGGGTAGACGAAACCCCTACGGTGTCATTTAAAGATTTACAACTGTTGTATAGAAAGTACAAACTTTTCCATCTTCTACTGGTCGATCTGCTTCGGCTCCTTCTTTATATACAAAACGAACTTTTTCCGTTTCGATTCACTCTTATCGTTAGTCGTTCGTCGATATCTCAATTCATACAAAGCGACGTTCTGGGGGCAATGGAACAGAACGAATTAGATCCGATCACGTGTAATCGCCAACATTATGAACCATTTGTCTGAACGATCAAGTCAACATTTTCTTTTACAATTATTGTATTGTCAAACCGTCAATTTTCATCATTCTTCCTTCCACCAATATTTATTAACACAAAACGACATTTTATTCGATTAAATCGAACATTAAAACTATAAAACAAGATGGAAATGTTTACAATATTGTTCCAACGATCAAGATGGTCGGATAAATATTGTTAAAGTAAACTTTTAATAATGCCAAGCGGATTCCATGAACATAATTTATTTGAAAGCTGAAATCTTGAAAATTCATTTGCCAATTCTAGTGAATCCCCACCCATTTAACCCACCGTTCTGTCGGTATTCGTTCAGTTAAAAACAAGATAAATTATTTACATTTTGCGTGTTAATCCTTATTTCATGTCTCGCAGGTTTAATTCTCGAAAAGTTGAGTTTATTAGGCGAAATATTCGAAAATTCCCCGGATTGTTTACTTGTAAATTTGATTTGATTATAGATGAAATTTTTCGAATTATGTTCGTGTTATTTGACTGTTTTATAAAAATATTAGAAAATGACATTAACTTTAAGCTTGTGGCTTTCTATTGTGTATATGTGTTAAAAGATCCGACCCTCACAGTCTTAAATCAAGACGTTGTCGAATGAGACACCATTATCAGCCGGTTCTGTCGGTATTCGCCTTAGGACCTTTAGACCGATCCTATCAACTTTTCAAGTTTGTACACACACCATCACCATCGTTACTACCACTTTTCATCATTGCTGTTCCCTTATATTCGCCACTTTTTCTCTTCCACGTCCTGATCTTGTCATCTCCACTTTTTAACAATAGAACATTTTTTACTGTCATCGTCGTTTCTCTGTACTATTCAAATGACTGTGAATTAGATTTCCGTATAATTTATAACCTATAAAATGTTTTTCGATCTCGGAAAATGCGTGTCAAACTGTTTATTGCCCCATATCTCTCCATAATCCGTATTGTTCTGAATTGTGAATATCGGGACAATTTTACAAATAGCCATTTAATAAAAAAACTCAACAGTGGCAGAAATCAGCTACATTAAAACAACTAATTCTAATCTATCTGAAATTAGGAGTAACTCAAATTTTGCAGTTGTTTAAAGACAAGCTTACAATTAGCTTAAAAATACTTCGATTATAGAGTTTCCTACTCAAAAATTAATTTCTAAGCATTTATCAAGCATAATACTCTATATTAACATCGCTACTGTTAACTTAGCTGCTTCTTTGCTATTTTTTTACAAAAACTGTAAGTTCAAAATCAACCAAAAAAATACAGACGATTAACAAAATTAGCTTCTGTTTTGGTAAGAAATTTTACAAAAATCTGGTATACAGTTTTCTAGATAAAAAATAAAATTGTGTCTTTTCCAAAAATACACATCAGATTTCTCAAAATTTGATAAGAGTTGCCAAAGTTAACAATTGGGCAAGCCTTGGGCCAATGGTTATTTGCCAAGTCTTGGTGACTGAGCATCAGGCCAAATCTTGGCCCTAGCCTGGCCCAATTCATCGCATTTAAGCCTTGGCAACGAAATATCTGCCCAAGCCTCGACCGATATTATACTTCGATATTTTTTTGAAAATATTTGCAATTCAACCCTAATTTAAGCTTATAAAGACTTTTAATTCTAACTATATTTCTAAAATTAAAAAAACATTTATATTCTAGCCAGGCTCCGCTGTTAAAATTAACATAATTAGACAAATTTATGCACAAAATCGTCCAACTTACTCTATTCTCCTGGTATAAATAATAAATTCTTGTGAAAGCTCGCTCAATAAAAACTTATAAATAAATAATTGTAAAACCAATCCAAGTTTCAATGCAACTGCAAAACATCAGTTGTCGAACAAAAGCATGGAAACTAGAAGAGTACTTTTACAGGACGAGTAAATAACGAGTAAAGAAAAATAAAATAAAAACACTTATCGAAAACTTGTATGTAGAGAGAGAGAAGAGCAAAACCAACTATAACTAGAGACGGCCGATTCAGATATTTCTAAAACGAAATGAGACTGTCACATACCTAAAAATCGCCCTTTGTGGTAGTTATATAGGAAATTGAATTTTGTGTTCAAACTATTCACCCAACGTGTATTTAAGTGAATTCTACAACTCTACTAAACGTTAACGATAAGTCAATTTTCAATTGCACAATACAAGAAATTTTAACTAAAGATAGAGACATTATTTGAATGAATCTATAAAATTTTTAAATAATCGAGACGGAATTTTTTTGGCTTTATTTGAAATAAAAGTTAAATATCAACATTAAGTATATTTAATGATGAAAGTTTCACGACGGGTACGCCTGATGAAAATGTAATTGTTCAAATTGGTCCTACTAGAATTCATTTAGAATTTTCCACAAGTTCAACAACGGTACACTGAGTTTTCGTAAACTTTCCAGTAATCATTGGGAAAGAATAGAATCTAACTGTGTTTACTGTAATATTTCAAACATGCATAAACGTGACTCGGTAGCGATGCTTAAAACAGCCTGCAGAACAACTATTTACATTTCTAAAAAAATATTACTCTGCTACTCAACAAGTAATTACCTATTCCATTATAAAAAATCTTGCTTATCCTTAAATAAAGACTATTAATCGAACGCAATATAAGTTTTGTTGAAATACTGCTCTTATCGAATATTGGAATTTATAGATTCAACCGGTATAGCTCCAAGTAATAGAGTTTCAATATAATGTTTTTAGCTCTTATCGTAACTCTTATTATTAGGCAAATCGTTGGAAAAATATTAATAAGCGGTCTTTGGAAATTTGAGCTCGTAGGTCAAGTTTGTCAAAACCGCTCGGTTCGGACAAAATCCCACTGAAAACTAAGAAAGACTCGCAGAAACTTCGATATTTTTCATTTTGCTCCTCTGCATTCTCGAAAAAAGCGAATCAATTTTGGGAGAATCCTCGACTCAGAGCAATTCTATTCAAATGAGCTGCGAAATTGAAATACTTAAAGTATCAAAGAGTGGATCATTGAAAAATATATAAAGATGAGTTCTATTAGTTGGCGAGCGATTCGGGAGAAATTTGGGGACTTTTAGGTGGGCCTCCGGAGAATTTTTTTGAACACTGAGAGGCCAGCAAAAAAGCTTTCTTGAACAAAATTGCGGTTTTCATCAATCAAACATGAAACGATTAAGAATAACCCAAAGATCTTCGTAAAGCAATTTTGCAGTTTTTCCAGGACATAATAAATCGAAAAACAACTTTACGGAGATCTTTAGCCGTTTCATCGGTGTGACTGATTGATGAAAACTGCGACATTGTTCCAGATAAGCATTTTTGTCCGACTTCCCGATGAGTCACGGGATCCAACTTTTGCCAAAATATTATCTGGACCTTGATATAGATTTCGCTCTAAAAACTAGAAAAATTAAAGTGTCTTCCAAATAAAAAGCAAGTCTTCCGTAGTCTTGCCGTACTTTTTGAGTTTTTCCATTTTAAATGACCCATCGACGAAAAACACTGACAAATCGAGTACTTCAAAGATGAATCAATAACAGACCAAGACAGAATGGATCTTCTATTATTTATCTAACGTATAATCACGTCCGACAAGACAAATGATAATCATTTGTAACTTTAAATTATTGATGTTGCAACTTTATAGAAACGAAGTTTTTTTTAATTTGAATTCTCCATTGTTTAAACAATTTACATCGATCTAATGTAGAAAGAATTGGTAACCTGAGAGAGAAAAATAAGTTAGATGACTAACGGGACAATGATAGCTATTTTCAGCTAGAATGAACACAAGAAACGGATTTAAAGGGAATGCTCCTTGGAAAGTTTTACATATAAATTCATTAGGACATGGACCAGATAGAAAAAAAACGGGACATTTGTTAACAAATATAACCAATTTGTTTTGTTAAAGCACACTTAAACTATTCAACATAAAGTTTGCATTATTTATGATGACCGAGTCAAGTATTTGTAAAGTACAACAATGTTTCATCTAATAATAAGTAGAGAAACAATTTTCCTAGTTTATTACTAGATGATGAGAGGGTTATTATTTGCGTACTGTAGATACTATCCATTATAGTTCTAAATTGGATAATTTAATTTCGACAGGGGATTTCGATTTGAAATTGGAAATTTCTAAGTTTCTCTATTATGATATAATCAGCGAACATATACATGAATCCAATGAGGATACGTTGAAGCTGCAATACTATTGAATTTGGGGTAGGTAGCGAAATTTCCCCCAATTATAAACGTTACTTATAAGAATCTTTTTTTATTGTTAACGATGCCCAATTTTATTATTCTCTATTCAATAATATTGGTCGATTAATTTCACGATTTTGGTATCTGTGGATTTTTATTGCTCTCAGTGAAGCTTACAAATATGAATTTGATATTTCATCGATAGTATTTTTGCCTATGAATGAGTTTACGTTGTGTATCATCGCTTTTTCTTATAATGTCTTGTAGTTTTATCGCTCACAGACAGGCAGGACCAGTTATGCAGTTCAATCTTTAAACGATTGCCATACATCAAGCAGGAAATAAAATGCCCTGATGCTTTCAAAGACAGTGTTTTATGTCGCTTATTTTCAATGATTTGTCAATGTTACCGGCCCGAACCGACGATTTTTCACCTATTTTTAAAGTTTAAACACGCAACATTCGCCGACACGTTAACTTTAACCCTTTAAATCTTTTCCAATATCTTAAAAACACAACAAAAGACCAATATATCGTCTATTCCACCCAAGTAATGGTAGCTCCTACTAATTGCGGCGATTTAAACAATATTTGACGATCTGTAAGCAAGTTTAAGTGTAACTGTTTCGACCTAAATTCCGGATCCAGTGATCTTGAACGTTTACGTCCATATTCGATTTGATAAAGCGGTTTTTCATCAATTTATCAATGAGCTACGATATTCTAATTTCACAAAACTGTTCTCTAACCACCTTTCTACAAATACGCGCTATTTTGGATGAATCAAAATGAAATAATAAATAGATTCTTCATTCAGTTCGTGCCGTTTAAGAATTGTATGCAATTTTAATGTGTTGTAATGAATTTAACGCGCTTCTAGTAGGCCTAAATACTCGAGTGGGTCTTTTATCTTCATTTTCGAGACGACTCCTGCAATGGCACTCTTTAACGGAAGTATAGGCAAAAACGAAAGGAAATGATAACATAAAGAACCTACTTTAGGCTGATGTGGAAAGCATTAAAGTGGAGTTCTTCCAGAAAACCCTCTGTTTAGATGTATTGCCAACAAACCCAGTCTTTATTTGTTCCTATTTATATCTCTACAAATCGTATATACAGTCAATGGTCTTTAATAATGTCATATAATTAAATGAAAACACAATAGAATTGTTTTAAAACAAAAATGGGAAATTAAAAATTAAAGTAACAGCTTGGTGAACGTTGAACCAACATTTAACATCTGTAAAGAGGAGTTTGAAATTAATTTCTGCCAACGAACGTTCACGTACGTGTTGCTTTTGTGTTACAACGATAAATAATTAAAAATTTGTATTGAAAACTTATTTGTCTATTGGAGCTTAATTGTTAATAATGATGGAACCGAAAAAGAATCGTTAAGCAATAATTCAAAGTGAATTGGCCTCGTATTTTTTGGCAAATTTAAATTTCAAATTCGTTGAACGATTCTCATCTCGTGGTCTTAATTAATGTACAATAGAACACCTGCGCTGCCATGTATCTTGATTAATAAAGAAGGATTTCCGATTCGTTTCTGGCATGTCTTTTTCGATCAAACAAACTGGATTAATGGTACGTCAATGTCAATGTATAGTTTACGTTTAATTTAACAAGAAGATGGTGAGGAATTTTCTAAAAATTGGCAACCACAACAAAATCACACGATTTATTTTTGTGAAACAACTAGAATTCGTATGCATGAAGTCAAATATGCATCCGCAAGTTTGCCAACATATGGTCGAAGATTTTATAACAAATCAATAATCGAAACATACAAATACAAGGAATTTCTCGATCTAGAAACGAAAACAATCAATCTAAATTACCCCATTTAATACGAAAATATTTATAAAAAGAACAGAACGATTTTCTTCCATATTGACAATTTTATATTTGCTGACACAAAGATGACAAGTTGGGGAATCGTCGTAAAACAATAGAGATTCTGTTACATGGAGCCAAAAGGAAAATAACGGTTGGTATGAGAAGTTTCCATGATTTTCAATCTGCCCGAGGACTATCTTTACAATCCCTGACTGAAATTTCTCAACGTCACTCTTTGATGACAATATTATCAAGCTTGTTGTAGTTGCAATAATAACCGTCATGTTATTCTAAAACGATTGACTACAAAGTTGCTACAATCTGATGAGATCTACACTTATTTAAGATTGCTCAGAAAAGTCTCTACTTAAGGTTCAACTCTATTAGAATTATTACGTTCGAGTTTGGGCATTAAAGGCTAAAATTCCCCACAAAGAGTTTCGCTCGATAGACAGTTCGCATTTTTACTCTTTCCTTGTAAATTTACAATCTTCGTTCGATAGATCACATCACATCATCTACTGAGTTACTTAGATATGCTATTTCGAAAAACTTGATCATTTTCGGCGCTGTTTTCCGAAAAACGGAAAAGAAAATTAAAACGGAAATGGGTTGATCACGAAGCCTTAACTTTCCTTAATCCACCTATATGTGTTTCATTTCATTTTATTGATGATAGAGGCAGTTGTACTACTGAATGTTAACACACTTTTTTTGACTAAAATTGCGGTTTTTCGTAATTATCGGAAAATTCCGTTTGATTTTCCAAATTTCATGGGGTTAAGTACGTACAAAATTGAATTCCGCATCGAATGAGATATGTCCCATTTCGGTATCTTTTGTCGTTTTTGAGTTGTGCTTGCGAATTATTTCTCATTGTTTCTTATAGGGGATTGAATGTTACCGTTCACTTCCAGCGACAATCTTAAGGTTGGGTTCTACTAAAAATTATTACGTTTGGCCACGTTAGATGGCATTGTAAATCGTATGCTCGACAATGACATTTACTCTTCTAGATATAAAACGAATAATTGCGTTTTTCGCACAAAAAGGCGCATAATTTGCTTTTTATCAAACTTTATAGAGTTGATTCGAAATTGGATTTAAAGTTATACTGTGTCTTTAATTATTATGGAAATTTTTGTAAATTTATCTCAAGGATTTGCGGTGGTTTCGGCAAAATTAGAGCCTCGTAGCTCGATAAGAAATTGGTTTAATCTGACAATGCTTTGATGTCCAACTACACACGTACTATAGTCAAGATTTTACATTGTTTTACGTACATATTTGTCAGATTAAAGCGGTTTTTCGCCAAACTATAAATTCAAAGTCTACCAAAAAAATACAAGAGTCAAACGGCGCTCATTTTCGAGATAAAATAAAATGTTTCTGTTTTCGCTCAGTAGAGTTCAATTGTGGAAAAGTGAAACTAATGTTGAGATTTGATCGACTTGCTATTAGAATAGCGTCAATAATAAATACGAAATTCTAAAGGAAATTACTGGTAGTGTTCTTCCTTTCTCTATCATTCTGTCATACGTATATTTCCTGTGTTTTAACGAAATATATAGGGTCGAACTTCTTGTCTCCAATCTCTGGGTAAACTTGTAAAATTCAACCTTAATAAATTATTTCTGTTGACAATACCAAATTATTCCATTGTTGGACTTTTCTTTGTCGTAACAAGTTCAACGACATTACACTGAAAAACTGCC
The DNA here is from genome assembly GCA_013841185.1 of Hycleus phaleratus. Lineage (NCBI taxonomy): Eukaryota > Metazoa > Arthropoda > Insecta > Coleoptera > Meloidae > Hycleus > Hycleus phaleratus. The sequence goes on from JACDRP010000216.1 coordinate 44,060, forward strand.
ATATTCAGCTAATTGGTTCAAATATTAAAAGACAAAATTCCAAATACATAAAATTTATTTCGATATAATTAATGTTGATAATCGCAATTTAATTTGTAGTAATTTTGTAAATTGTTCCGTAAATGGTAGTAGAGAAAAGTTGAAATTAATTTTATAAAACACACGTTTGAAATACGGCGGAATTTATCTGGTAAATGAATTAGGCAATAACTGAAGGTTGATATCAAATAAGGGTATGTAGACGGCGAACATGTAATTTGTTGACATCTAGTAGATAATAAATCTTGTTGGGGGAAAAAACAACAAACATTCAAATCAAATTACCCCACCTCGAACAATAAAAATTTATATATTGATGCAGTAATGGATAATCAATGGAAAACATTATCTTTTTTCATTCTTCATTCAATCATCTAGACAATAGAACGATTTAGATGTCTTTTGAGAATACTTTCAGTTGAGCATTTTATCAGAATTAAGTTTTCTCATTTCGCGTTTTTTCGCCTTGTTCGATCGGAATAAGAAATAAACAGAAATCAACTCAATAATAACATGTAGATTATTATTTGATGGGAGTTCGTGTGGAATTTTATTATATGAAATTTCGTAAAACAAAGATAAAATATAACGAACGTTTTTTCCTCCCGTTTGATTTGATTATATACGCAAATCCTATTCTAGCACAGATGTCGTATTTTTCAGGCACACATTTCAGTTACAGATCCTGAAATATCTAACATTTTATGTAATGTTAAAAGCGAATTGTTTCTTTTTCTAGTTATTTTCCCCATATGCATATATGTAGAATTGTTTATAGTATATGGACGCTGACGGAAAGGACACAACATAAATGTTTTCGAAAATAAATGACAAATAAGAATGGAAAAAATGCCTGACATCTGCCGGTGACATGACATCTAAAGCGAGTTAAGTCGAAGAATAGGAAATAGACTCTTGGATAAATTCCATATATAATATAGAAGCGAAAAAAGTAAGGGTGAAAAGACGGTAGATTGTGGAAAAAGGACAATCCAAAACAAGCCCATATAGACGTAAACAAGTCGGTATACGAAACGAATTGGTAGGTATACATATAGGAAAAAGCGGGATGGAAAATGGAAAATTAGGGCTCAGGTGTTTGTGCTTTACTAAATTCGTTTCATGCCATTACAATATCCATTTTGTTTAGTATTACATCGACAATAGAGTCAGACAGTCAACATTTGATCGCATGTATTTGTACGCATTGATTGTTGAGTTGCATTGTCTTGGACTCGTGGGACAAGACACAAACTCCACTACAACTAGAATTCAATTTCAAACTCTCAAACGTTTTTGTTATGTCTTCACTTTATAGTCTAATCAATAAAATCCATAAAAAATTAATGCCCAAAGTGCTTACAATTTTATACGACAATTAAAATTTAATGATTACTCACTTATTGACATTAACATCAATGCTATAACAACAACAAAAATAAACAGAACTCCCTAATTCAACTAAATTTGTTGTTAAACAATTCATCCATCGGATAATGTTGAAAATTGACAGATCAAAGCCTAATATTAACGGTCAAAATATCGGCAATCGGATGAATGAGAATATAGTTCCCATTTTTACCAACTTTTGCTTTTATTCATTGTAATAGATACAAGCGAGAACGAGAGAGAAATCCATCAAAGATTGTAGAGATTAAAACAAAATTTCAATTTAATATCCGTTCGACTCTCTTAATTTCAATTAGACATTGATTTGGTTGGTTAGAAATTGGAAAATTCCCTCCCCTGGATAAGCTACCAACATCTTATAATACTATCACTACAACTACATAGCTCTAAATGTAATAAGAAATGAATCCGTTCCAAACTCTATTGAATAGAGAAATATACGATATTTCATAATGATAACGTGAAAAAGTCAATTCGCACCATTTACACTAATATATATTTTTTTAATCGATGAAAAATGGTACAGCTATCTCTTTGTAGACTATTAACTGTACATTTTTTCCATTCTAAATGTTCATTTTTATAACACGAACAAACAAATAATGAACAACTCAGTTAAAATGACACTCTGGAGATTTTCTTCGACATAAACTGACGGACGGACTGGAATTTTTGTTGTTGCGGAACAATTTCAGTTTTTACAGCAACCAGGTGGACGGATTGCGGGCGAGTAGGCAGCCTCTACTCAGTACTGAACAGTTCAGATAAGAATATGTGGTCTTCGATTCGATGGGCAAAAATTACCAACTTTAATAATCGATATTTTGCTTATTTTTAGAAATAAATTTGGAAAGAGCATTCCCAGTTGTATTCGAGGACGTTCTGTTTTAAAGTTCAGATTAAATTCTGAGTTACATAGGGAAATGTTTTTCCTCACAACTTAACGACTGTTATTTATTTTCTAATGATCCTAGCAAAGTATTTTGAAAGAGGAAGCCGTTTTTCAAATCTGCGAGAAAATTGAGGAAAAGTTGAAGGTATGTATTATTTCTTCTTTGATTCAGCATTTAAAAAGGGGTAATGTTTAGTAATCGATAACTCTCTTGTTTTTCAGTATATTGTCGCGAATTAAGCAGCGTAAGAAAGAGCATTTTAAGGAACATCCGGAAAAAATTATGCTTTGGAAAATTTCAACGGACTTTCAAGATAATCGATAACTCTCTTGTTTTTCAATATATTGTTGTGAATTAAGCAGCGTAAGAAGGAACATTTCAAGGAGCATCCGAGAAAAATTTTGCTTTGGACAATTTCAATGGACTTTTAAATCATGGGCAAAAATCAAAGTGCAAATTTTGCTTCTATATTTTGCAGAAAATTGACGAAAAGTTGAAGGTATGTATTATTTCTTCTTTGATTCCGCATTTAAAAAAGGGTAATGTTTAGTAATCGATAACTCTCTTGTTTTTCAATATATTGTCGCGAATTAAGCAGCGTAAGAAAAAACATTTCAAGGAATATTATGAAAAAATTATGCTTTGAAAAATTTCAATGGACTTTCAAGATAATCGATAACTCTCTTGTTTTTCTATATATNTCAAGGAGCACCCGAGGAAAATTTTGCTTTGGACAATTTCAATAGACTTTTAAATCATGGGCGAAAATCAAAGTGGAAATTTGGTTCTATATTTTGCAAAAAATTTGACCTTTACCGCAAAATTTCCATAATTTTACTGAAGAAAAATAGGAAAAAACTTGTATACAAGCAGAGCTGAATAATTTTAACTACTACTAATAGACAGACATCGTGTACTTTTTATAAATTTCCCGGAAAACTTGAAAATTTGCAAGAGCTTTTCCCTTTCCATATATCGTATGAAAATCATTAAAAAATTAGCATTATCGGACAAATTATGGAAATAAAGCAGACTTACCCGCAATTATAAAAAATCTGCTGCAAGATTCGTTTGTATAATTGAGAATTTCGATCGGGATTTCAAAGATAAAAACCCCCATTAGATGCACTCTAAAATCCCCTTTTTAATTCCATTTAAATCATTTCAATCCATTGGAAAACAAGCGAATAATCGTTAATTAAACATTGGCATTTGTCGCATACCGTTCGCTGAAGATCTAATGCGGCTTTTTAAACTCAACCAGAATCAAACTGCCTTTAATTCTAACAAAAAGATTGATTTTCGTATTAATCTAGCTAATATTTTGTCTTTATTAGTAGTGTATTTGTTAATTTTCCTAATAAAGAAATCCAAATTAATTGTATTGACCGAGAACAAATAAGCTAATCTCAATAAATTCAAAGCGAGTGGATTAAACTAACCCCAATTTTAAAGCAACAACAACAACAACAAATAATCCGTTGAATATGGAAAACCGCGACATAGTTAAAGATAAAATCAGTGCTTTCGGTTCGGTTATCGCTCTATAGATATCCTTTGTATATGTGTATTTTCAACACTACAACTATCTCTACTTAATTATAACATTTCAGTTATGACCGAAAGGGTCCTAATAGAGAAACCCCACTTTCGTCTATTTCACGTGTTATCAACATAGAGGAGTCTATTAATTGTTATTTCATTCATTGTCCTGACTTTAGTGACTAGATTGTAGATAAATTTCGGTCATAATTTTCTACAACGATTAAATTTGTAGATAATACGGAAGCTACAATAAATTTTTTGCAGTTGCCAGAGATATGTGCTCATTTCTTGCTATAATATTACAGCAATTAACAAGCTCTTTATTGTTCTGATAATTGCTGGGTATACACGAACAACGACCATCTCGAATAATATTGGAATTATCCAATCCCAGATACCATTCATATTTCGGCAGGTGAATATTAAACATGTAGATTTTCAAGCGGGAACAATAGCAATTTGCAATTCTGTCCCTACGTTGTTAGTTAAATTGTAGAATTTTTTTCGTATTTATTAAACTACAATCAAATAAACTATCAACACTTAAAACTGTATTAAATTTGCCGCAATGTTGTTGTTTTTCGGCTCGGTTTCTATCAAAATTGTTATCTTGTGATCAATATCACGTCGGATGTTAGTGTCATTCGCCTGAATCTCGCTAGAAGCGACAGACTGGCAATTATTTTCGTTATTTCTCTGTTTATTTTCAAACTTTTGTATACTCGTTTGATGATGGTGATGATCAGAGTGTGTATCAGACGTAACTTGTGAATATCCGTGTATCTGATTACGTCTGGCGGCACTAAAAGCCGTCGTAAAGCCGCAGGTTCATGTGAATTGCAAACGTTAATATAGTAATAGGATTTTGTGATACGGTTGACTGAGATAAAGATAATAAAGAAGAATAGGAACTGAAAAAAGGGGCCAACACATATACATTTATATGTATAAACATAGAATGATAAAGCTTGAATATAGTTTGGGTTTTCGTGGGTAAGTGCGAGGGGGATTGTTGACATACGCTTGAATATACACATTGGGAGATCTTTGTCAATATTATGCTTCAATCTTGAACCGCTGTCATATAGAAATACACAAAACGTTGACGATTTTACGGTGAAACACTCAACAGTTTCACAACTTGCTTTTTTGATTTTTAATGTTTATGTCAGCATGGTAAAGCAACAAACAACCCACCATCGTATTATGGAAATTTCCGTATATTTCAAGTCTGAGCTTAAACAAGCTAATTTCGTTAAGTTTAATTAACGAGTACGCCGTCATCACGCCAAATTATAACATTTATAAATTTTGTTTAAAACTAGAATTAATTTAATCGCATATTAACGCTAAGGTTAACATTTAACAAAACCAAATAGCCTCTTAAGAGGATATTTGTTTTAACCTTTTACACGAAACACTGGAAATATCTAAAATCGCCCGGCGCATCCACCATATTTCGCCCGATTTCAAGCTTGAAACTCATTTTTTAATTCCAAATCTAACTCTATTTAAAAAAAACACACACAAAATTTCATTCCATTAGCGAAATCATAGATTAATTGATTGAAACTTGTATCTATTTCTATATCTTGGAAATATACGATAAAATATCCGTTCCCGTGACGATATTTCTTTATTACGATTGAAATGAACGATTTCCTATCTTGTTTGATCCTATTGCCGATAAGTCTCAAATTTATTACAATCAAAAGCCGAAAAAACTGCACCTTTAGAGCGAATTTTACAAGATATTAAAGCGAAAAGTCGCAATTTTATCGCCGAAAAAAAATCAACTTGTCCATACTGCATAACATCATGTCGTACTTATGTTGTACCCTCAACGGCAATATCCGATCGAAATGTTGATGATGACGACCGACAATCTCGAGTCCTTGTACGGTCTTCTTTTATACGCTCTCTAACCGTCAAAACCAATGAATGATTGCTCGTGAAAAATGATATTTTTTTACAAAGAATCGTTAAGATGGGGAAATATGGTCAAAAATTTAATGTTTATATCGAAATTCTACATTCGATTAATTGTCGTAATTTAACGGTGATGTTGCGTTATGATATTTGAATAAAATTCCCCGTCTTATTATTTATGATGACTGACTGTATATTCTGTTATTGCTTCAGTAATATGAGAAATTTATTTTATGGCAATACAAGAGAATTAAGCGACTTATAAACGTCATAATATACGTTTTAATGGGTTCTGTTCTCGAAAATTTATTCATAGCTATTCGGGTTTTCCACCGAACATCACAACAGCGTTTAGTCCAATTTTTCGTATCAAAAGCAATAAGATCGGCTCGAACTAAATCCGATTGGAAACCTCAGCAGATTATTGGGATTCATTCGTTTGTCGTTTGGGCAGAAGTTGGAGCGACAGGGCAAAAGGTAAATCCATCCCGGGAGACACCAGAGACGATTCTAAGAACTAACTTTTTGCAAAGTTTTGAATTTTTTTTGAAAGTATCGAATTTTTCCAACCCATCACAATTGATATTTGTTGATAGAATTAATATTGATAATCCAATATTCTGTGCAATATTGAAACTTCATAGGTTAACGATCATAATTCAAACTAGACTATAAAATTTGCAATATTAAAATTTTCATTTACAGTGTTATAACACGTTCGGGTAGCAAATTTATAGCAACACTACCTTAAACTATACCACTTTTGCCAACAAATTAATTAGTTGTAAATACAGAAAATTGCGCCGGAAACGAATAAAAATTAAACAACCACTCCTATTATCATTTTAATATTGAACATAGATAATGTACAAGTTCTATCGAATATGCAAAACATACGATAAAAGCTATTCCAACGACGATATTGTACCGGTAAGAATCTCAACAAAGACATCGAATATTGAAAGTATAAGAAAAGAAGAACTGTCAACTTAAAAGAACTTCTATTTACAAATCACAAATCAAATACGATACAATATTTACAATAAAGTATTGTCAACTATGTCCTTCAGAAATCATAGAGAATATTTTTTAATAAATATTGAACTCTAGTTGTTTGTGAATTCGGATTCAATTCAACAATTGGACGATTGACGAGAAATTGAATAATTTGACACACCAATGGTTGATTTTTACCAAAACGCAACCCGATATCAGCTGTAAATTCGGTACGAATTTGGCGGAAACGCTTGGAGTGATTCCAAAATATAAATTGAACCAATTAAAAATATTCCTGGAAAGCGGACCCATTTGATCACTTCATAATAGACCGCAAAGATTAATAGAAAAACGGAAAGAACAATTCAAAAAGCTCTATTTGAATGTTTCCAGTCTGGAGAACACGATTGTTCAGAATTTCCAAAATTCTGGGCTATTTTTCGAAAATCCATAAACTTACAAGGGGTAGAATCGCATTTAAAGTCGAATCAGATATTAACCACTGCGTTATCTCTGAGTGTATTCGAGATATGTGTTGCAGGCCTTTAAAAATCACGCTTAATGGCGAATAAAAGGAAACGATTGAAATTGCACAATTCGCCTGATTTCTAACGATTCTAATTCAATTCCTATTTACATAATCGTGGTGATTCTGTATTGAATTTGCACAACGCTGGGAAATTCCCGAAACAGCCAAGTTAACACGCTATAAATCTAAAATGGTAGTTAATCTTTAATGGTGTGTATTTAGTAATCTACCTTGACGGTAATATAGCTAGTTGTCTTAAGTTATACCAATAATAAAGCGATATTCACTCGGTAATTGTAATGCAACTTTTAAATAAAAATAGAACTGGTTTCGTATTACAAAAGCCCCATTTATGAAACTCCACAACGGATTTTTTCCTAATACACCGCAATGTAAAAGATACATAATGAGACCTGCGTTCTTTTTAAACTTTTAAAGTGGCTTCGTTTAAGCTGTTTCGTTGCTTATATCAGGTTGAAAAGAAGCAGAATAAGGAAAGCCGAGGAACAAAAAAAATGGCTGTAGAAGAATCAAAGTATTGGTGGACCCTGACGCCTTATATGTTAGCTTTTTGTCATTTTTACGGTCACCCAGTTTATGGTGCGAAATGATAGCGTTAGTAACGGCTTTATGAACAACACACAGTCGCCCTTATCGCTCTTATCATTCTAGTCTATAGGGATTGCGTTCATGTCGTTTTCAGTTCATACACATCATCTACAATGAAAATTATAACTGGATTCTACTAATGCCGATAAGGGCCGATATTAGAAAAAATAACACATTGTCTGCGCTTATTAATAGAAGAATACGGTTTTAACGTGAAATACAAATTTATAAAACAAAATAAAAGTACTTACAAACAAAAATCGGAGCGGCTTTAGACCAATACCAGTATTTGGAAGTTCAAAATTGCCTTTAGAGTTGATTTTAGGGCCTTAATTTGTCTGGAAAAGCACCAAAATTCGCTATTTATACTTCTCGTTATCGACTCGTACGACTAACAACTGACGCAAATCAAAACTTTGCCCTCTTATCAGTGTTATCGCCAAGAAAAAAAACGTAATTTGAAAATAATCAAGTAACAGTAAAATTGAACAAAACCAATAAAATTATGTAATGTCAGGTATAATTTTTGATAAATTCGTCAATTAAAGTAACCACTGGGGCACAACGGCTCAAAAATAATGGTGGTATTTTTTAACAAGACTTGAATTGCAAAGAACTACTTTCTGTATAAAGAAATCGTTTCTGGTTCTCATTTAGTTTCAAATATAATACGGTTCAGGTAAATCAAACAATAATAACATTCTATTATTTGCATTAGTCTGTGAATCCGACTTTCTAAATAAATCTAATAAAAATTTCAAATCTTTTAGCGCATATGGAATTCTACATTTTAACAAATATTAAATGATTTTAATCTGAGAAAATTCCATTGTAAGTTTTGTATTTGAACGAACAACATTGTTATTAAACAGACAACTATAAAGACTCTAGGGAGTGTAACTTTGTAAGCTAACAGAGATTGTAATTATAGGAAAGCGGATTGTTTTCCAATCATCAAACAGCATAATTCCAAGTCTTGTTCGTCACAACGTTGTCGATAAATTGATAATAACACTAAGAATTGCTTTATTTAAAGGCGACAATCAAATAGAACAGTAAGAAAAAATTAATTGTTTAAGGCAAATGCCGTTAAATGAATTTGTGGCAAATTCTCGGGCATAAATTCTGAAACAACCAACTTGTCGTTGTTAGTTTTTGGACAGGAAGCAGACAATGACGACGACGCCGACACAAAAATTAAGTTTTAATTAAGTTATTCATGGCGGTAGTAGAAGAGCGAAAAGTATAAATTTCTACAAAGATTTTAAATGTCCCATTACGCATGAAGTGATACAATTATTCACAATTATGTACAAGAGTTTTGTCGCTTGTAAAATTAATGACTGGATAAATTCTAATGGGGCAACGAGTATTTCTGCGGTTCAACTAGACCGCCAGGTATTTGCGCCAATAAGGAAACACTTTTGCATTTTCTTTCACACAACAACTCCGGCTGTATTTTAATTTAGAAAACTTCATATTCATGTGGAATTATTAAATTGTCGTCATTTTTCGACTTGTTTGGTGTTTTTTTTTTAAGGTAAAATAGAGTTGAAACAAAAAGCGCTTTGTGTAATCTCCTTTAAGCTGAAAGAGAAATATGGCAATTGCTCTGTAATGAGTTTGGCTAAACTATTACATTTTCGGCTTCAGTTCAAGCAGAAACTGTAGATTTTTATTACTTTTCTCTATAAGTTACTTGCTTTTATTCCACGCTACTAAATTGCTCTCTATTAAGAAATACTCGAGAAATTTGACTTTATTGTACCCAAACTTGCTTGTTTGTCCATTGCAAAAATAATTTGATTCACAATAGGCGTATGACACAATTTTTTTGAACAAGAAACAATCTACCAAAACGTTCAATTTACATTTAAAGAGAAGAACAGATAAGTTGCCGTTCATCCGGAACGATGCTTCAAATCAATCAAAAAACGAAAGTGCGAGAACAGACCTTCAGGAGCGAAAAAACGTTTGTATTGGTGTGAGCCACGTATGCATGCCACTTGTGCGATAGTAGAGCGACCTTTTTAAATTTATAACATTCTAAAAAAACTATATTAAAAATGTAAATTTCATGTAGCTCGAAAATGATAAGAGATAAAGTTGCGGTTATTAACTCATACGATTTTAAAGGTGATTTTACATCCCTGTAAGTTCACGGATTTCCGAAGAATCGGCTGGATTTCTTGAAAATTCTAAAAAATACGTTATCTAGAGTAACAGCGGTTTTAGTAGAACCCACATTTCAGGTAGTGAAAGTTACGAAAATCAAATAAAATTCGCATAAACAGACAGACAAAAGTTAACTCTACAATTGGGGGATAACATATTTTTAATTGTCCTGTCTATTTTTCTGAAGATCGCACCTAAAGACGGCCAAATCAAAAACCAAAGAAGAGGAGGTATTTGACGAAAATTGTTGCACATACTTCTCTTCAATATATTTGTTATAAAATTGTGTTAAATTCGAAACGTACATGAATCTATCAAGCATTTAAATCAATACGATACTTTGGATTGTTTTAATACGAACCGGCTTGGAGCTATTAAGTTTTCATTGTACTATAATTAAATTAAGGATGAGTGTTTGCACTTCCCCTACATGAAATTGTCTTCATTTATCATTTCCGCTACTGTATTCCTGACTTATATACTGCTGCAGGTTTTCATCACTTTATTAAATTCCTGTTTAGTAAGATATTAAATTGTGATGCAGCAAGTGGCTGACGAATATTTAAAATAACTATGGCATCCATATATTTATACAAATCTACTTGCAATTACCGAAAAATTCGTCGTTATATTAAAGATTCTTCGTCTTTTTTTTGTTGTTGTAGTTTACTGTAACGGTAGTATTGAAAATAACTGGAAATCCTGAAGTGTTTCCTTACAGGTATTGCGGTTGTTTGAATGATTTCCACGAGGAGTTGGCGAAACTTTTGTGTAGAAATAATGGTCCATTACAACTATTTAGAATAAAATCAGTAAGTAAATGCACCCAAATACTGTTGCAACAATAATGAAATGCCACTTTAGTGTGTGTGCGCGATCTCTTGAAGAGTTTCTCAGCAATACCGCCGGATATAGCCGCTTTATTGCTATTTACGTGTACGTAAACTCATACGATCTGGAATTGCATTATTAAATAAACGATTCACTTTACGGAAACTTTAATAAATTATAGTCCTGTATAACGGTCTACAATTCCAAATGTGCCAACACTGATACATTTTATTAATGTTTAGACAATTTACGTGGATCGTAAATTATTTTATTTATGTTTCGAATGGCCAATTTTTGAAAAAACTCCAATACAAAATGTGGAGTTTTACGAATAAAACCATGCTCGTTTGCACGGTATTCTGGATGTCTTTTTTAATAAGTGTCGAAATCGCATGTTCAAAGCCTTGTCGCATAATTCATTGTCTATTTTATGATTTATCGTACAATTTGTGTGTAGGTATTGGAATTAATTAAGCTAAAAACGAGCAAAAAATAATCGAATATTAAACGTTGATAAATAGAGAATTCTCTAAAGTAGCTAATCATGATAATGCGAAGAGAATATTGCTTTCATGTAGAACAAGATTGTTGTCCCCTTGTCGTTCTACTATGAATGAAGACGACGAATTTTTTGTCAAATTACATTAAAATACCATTATGCAGATTACAATCTTTCTAAACTAGATAGTGTTGCCATTCCGGCTTAGATCTCGCCTGCACGCGGATCGATATTTTATGATTTACAATCAACTTGAAGCAAAAGAAAAAATCGTCTATTGTTGTTCTGTAGTGAATGAAAGCGGCGATATCCTGATTTAGTTCCAGTATCCGTCCAAATATTAGCGAAAGATCTAAAATCGCCGGATTGTCCGGTACAAGTTACAATGTAAACTTGGCATAGAGTCGGCGCCTTACGCCAAAAGTGATGTCATGATGCCTTGATAGGATTACGAAGGTCGGCTATTGTGAACTCTCAAATATCTTGGGATTTATCAGCCAGATTGGAATTTAGGACGGCGACTTTTAAACTCCACAGATTGTACATCATGCTACTTTATTTTTACACAACTATAACGATAAAATGTGGCATTTTAGTTCGTTTGTAGCTTTCTACTCTTACACGACAACAAAACGAAAAAAAGGCAATTGAAGGATTTATTTTTATCATCATTTAAGTAATTTATATTACCGTGATAATGATGTTATCGCCCGGAATTATCTCCAACGTTTTCCATCTTTCCCCCATTTGTTCAAATAAATTTACAAAGGGCGTATTAAATTAATAATATAAATCAAAACTTTGGAATATTTCAAAATAGATCCAAGACAATTTTGAACGCGCTAATACACCGACAGGACAAAAAAATCAGGTAATCTATCAAAACAATCGGCAATAAAGTGCGTTAAAAGCTCGAAATTCGTGCTCTATATAAAATGAACAAGCTTCTCCAATTTTCATAGAGGTGTTCAAATAAAGCTTAGCATTTCATTACGTCCCACTCGACCAGCCATTTGAGCCTTCAACAAATAAATAAAAACTAGTTAGAAGTGTTATAGAGTAGAGTAAGCTAAAGTAAAGGAAATATTTGTCGGTTCGATGGACAAAAAAGTGCCAATATTATATTGTTTCTATTCCAGCTGATAGTCACTGAGCGTTTGTGTATATCAGACTGTTGTCTGTGGTGTGCTATTCCAGCTCACGTACAAGAAACATGACGCAATAAAGATGAGTGGACTAGTTCCAGGGGCGAAATAATACAACCTGACAGCCACAGCCAGAACAGATCTCTGCCTTGTGTTGTGCTCCTTCTCGCCCATCAGAAACTCACCACTACAGAATCTCGGATAGCAAATGAGATCTTTGACTTGACGTTAGGTCTGTTATATCCAACTGTTGGAAACACGGAAATGATAGGAATATTGCAAAAGAGTTATGCGATGTCAACACGATTTATAAACATAGAAAACTGGTGCAGAAATTCTGTTTTATTCAATTTATGCATGTCGACGATTTGTAATTAGAATAGAATGTTGGAAATTAAACGAAAACCTGAATTCAAGCAGTTCTGCTTAGTAGCATTTCCATCCCAATGAAATATTTACAATGACAACTGTCAGTGAAAGGTAAATACAGGTTTTCTATAATAAATTATTATAAGCCAATTGAATATTCAACATGAAAAGGTCACAGAAAATAAACAAATGTCAATTATTGTAGCACATAAAGTTTTCACCACATTTGAACTTGGTACGCTCTGATTCCGGCTCCTATTGGTTATTTTACAGACAAGTTTACAATATCCAAAAGTTCTAATTCTTAACGCAAACTTTTCAATTTTATTACCTCATAGGATGAATTTTATCAGAAAGTTGAATATATTCGATTCAAATCTACCGCTGAAACCATTTAGTCGGATTTACACAGAAAAATTATTGAAAAATAGATATTTTGGCGGTAATTTTAAATTAAATTCTAATCACTTCTAAAATGAGGTTTTTGATAAATAATTCATGTTTAAGAAGAACAAATGATTCTAGTATTGATATAACAGAAACCAAATCGATGGATAAACAATTATTGCGTACAAATCTATAACTTGAGCGTTTTAAGCTGTGTAAACTTGGCTGTAAAACAACCAATAGGAAGCCAGAATAGGCGCTCCAAATTTAAATTGTCCTATAAACTATAAACTTCTGAAATGAAGTTAGTTAACGAAAACACTAGAACGGAACACTAGAATAGCTATTCTGGTGTCAATGGAACAGGTTGTATATGAATATTTATATGCCGTATATGGAGGAAACATGTTTCACGCTATATGAGAATCATTATTAAAATCATTCAACAAACATCTCGAATGCAAATGCAGTTTAGTTTGTAAACTAAACTACAATACTCGATGCTTTCAACCAAATCTTCAAAGTATTGTCTTGGCAAATAATGATGACACACAAAACAACTTGAATCTACCCAGATTATATACTATATAGTTATTAATTATATACGTTTCTAATGAGTACGATGTGCTCAAAATGAGGAAAATCCGTTTTTGGATTTGCAACAGACAATATAACGAAACAAATCCGTTTCATCTTTGCTATCCTATAATAAAACATGGTTGCTTAATTGTTACAAAAACCAACACCAAATAAGCGTGTATTTTTTCAAATTTATCGACAAATTATCTCCATAAATCATGTTTACATGAAGAGTACAAAGAAATTTTCAAATCAATTGGAACATACAAAATATAGGTCGTCTAAATTGAGTTAACTAGCAATCTAATTTAGTTGTGTGTAGTCAAAACAAACAAAATGTTAATTGAAATTGTTTGAAAATCTATTATTTACACAACAGAAACGTTGAAATTTGGTAATTTAAAATGCTTTTTATAGGATGTAAAATAAAACACGCCCGTAGGCGCTATTAACTTCTTTACTGCTCAAATTTACGAGAAAATCGTATTAAACGTCAGTTTCGTTTATGCCACAATTTTTTTTTGCTAATAAATCGCAATTCTATTCTTTCGATTTATTAATGAGTGGAAAGGGTGGTCTATTAAAACCATAATTTCATCCTGAAGAAGGTCAAAAATCCAGCTAATTCCCCCAAAATCAATAGAGCCGCATTGACTTAGAATTGAATATTATCCAGCTCCAGTGCCTTTTAAAATTTACTCGAGGAGCAGTTCGCATTCTCTGCCCTTGCGCTACAAATTTTGGTTCGATCGACTTTTGGAAATCAGTCGAGAGACAATCAATATGCAATTTCGAAAAACTTTAGACGCTGTTTTTCGGAAAACGGAACACGAAATTCGGGTCACTTAGCCTTAACTTTGCTTAATCTATCTATATGCGTTTTATTTGATTTTATTGATTGTACGAGTAGTACGTCAGGTTGTTAGCACGTTTTTTGGGGGAAAATGCGTTTTTGCAATTCTCTGAAAGTTGAGCCGGATTTTCCAAATTCCTTGGGGTCATTGCTGTTCAGATTTGTATTTGGAATCGAATGAAATATCTTCTATATCGATATCTTTTGTCGTTTTCCAGATATAAGTCTGATTGTTTCTGATGGGAAATTGTATGTTAACGTTCACTTGGAGCAATGGTGCTAATTGATAATTCGATATGATTCTTCGAAGAAATTCTACAACATTGTCTTGCTTTGCGAATTTATTTGCGAATTATCCCATTACATTTCCAGATTATGCATGTATAATTCTATTGTCATAGCAGAATATACGTACATGGTGTAACATGAGAACACTCCACTCAACAAAATGTATAAAGCCCATAGGAAAGTGTTATTACCAGCCGATGTTACAATAGGAACGCCGCACGGTCCGAGTACGATAAATATGAGATATATTGTAACATTCTAACATACACATAGCCATTGGAATGAATCTACATATACATACCTACATAGACATATATAGATAGGGATACATACTATACACACATATAACACGAACTCGCGTTCTCCTGAATACAATATTGGCTCATTCGGAAATTTATATTGTCTGCGCCGATGATAAGGGTACTAGTAATAAATTACAGTAAAAAAATGCCATTTGTAAAAGTCCCACGCCAGTTCCGTTTGTTTTAGAAGGAAAGCCGAGGTCTTTTTACGCGCTGGTACGCTACGACCGTTATTAGATTGATATGGACGATATGTTTTTTCGAAAAAAAAAACGAAGAGCAAAAATAAAACAAAACCAAAAAGAACCCCACAATGGCTAGATTCCAACAGTCGTTATGGAAATAGACAAAAGCATTCTGACTATTTCAAGATTTATAATTTCGAAATCTATATATATTGTGGCCGGTCCAAAAATGGTGGATGCGCTCGATTGAATTTCTTTCATATTTTCGAAATTAATTCGAATTGTTTTATTAGCACCGATTTTTATTGTAATTCGGTTGAGAATTCACGGAAATTTCGAATATTCAAGATATCTAAACAAATATTTATACATTACAGCTAAAATCAATTCTACAAATTCTATTCGTATTTAATTAGAATTTAAGACGATTTTATTGGTTGTAACAATTTCCATTCTTTAATTATGCGCAATTTTCAAGTGAAACATCTTTTGAACAGAATCCCGTTTTATTTTGTAAAGTTTAATCGGATCTTTTGTCGTAATAGGAGATTATTAAAAATTATGTTGAATTTGATAACGCCCGATTGTTTCGCGTTTTATTCCCTTCATTCTCTTTCACAATTAGTTACCTTCAAGAGATTTTCTAATAAGTGTTAACTTTTTAACCAGGTGGATTTTTCAAGAGAATTAATTTGAAGAAAGGACCGATTAATTGGCGAGCAATTCAAGAAACTTTCAACTAGCAGCTCGTGGGATCTCTTAGGATTTTCACCAGTCAACTAAACACAAAACAACAAAATGACCTGAAGAATCTGAGATTGTTTATTTCAATTTTCCACGGTATCCGGCATAATTTCAATTTCCTAGAGCGATCATGAAAACGTTGTTGATGCTGGTTCGGCCGACTTCCCGAGCTAGCAGGTCCAAATTTGCTCAACTGGTATTTCTATGTAACTTATGGCATTAGAATATTTATTATGGTGAGTATATATTGAGATTATGCCAGAGAAAAGTGTTCGGCTATAAATCAATTTTATATCAGAAATAAAAGCAGAGGATTAAGTTCTAAAATTGTCATTCTACGTCAAAGCTATTTCAAGTGTTTAGTGAAACGGCAAACAAAGCGTAACAATATGTTCAAAACTGGCGGCAGTTATTGATTTGTTAACCTGAAAAAAAAAGACAAACTGTACATTTTACACAACGTAATACATTTATATTTGACCAGATTGCAATTATAAACAGTTAATGAATAACCATTGAATGAATTCTGTATGTAGTCGAATTTTATGAAAAATTAAACGGGTTGTTCTCCCGAACGCAACTTTTGTGTTTTATTGAAATTTATTTTCGTTTATTTTTTTGTTTTTTTAGATTAATTGTCGATCAGTTGGCATTATTACCCGACTGGTGTATTTGTTGAAAAATCTAAACGTTTATAAATTTAGTCGGTGGAAGTATTTATCGAAGGCTGTTTTCAAGATTTCATTCGTTGTTGTACAGTTGGCTCTTTCTACACAAGAAAAATCCCCAATCTGTCTCTATCTTATACATTATATTATAGCATAAATTTTTCCCGTTGTATTTTAGGTCTGAAATTAACTCGGTGGGCAATTTATTATTGTACTTTCGACCTTAGGGAAGCTAGATTCTTGGGGATTATGTATGAAAAGGAGTAATCGTCCGGCTGTAATGAGGGGTTGTCAGTGGTTGGTGAATTATTTTGTTGAGTAATAATAATAGCGCATGTAACACTACGAGACCTCCTTTTTCTTTGATGCATTGTAGTAGAAATTGGCCGTTCGTGATGGGTGGAAATGTAAACATACGGTGATTGAAACGCTTTTTTCCTTTTAAATTCAAACACGATTCAAACTGAATAAAAATTACGACTGTATTACATATCTACATGTACGAAATTTTATTACAATATTGGTACAATGTAGGAGGCGGATTAAAGAAAAGCAGCTTATTTTCGTCTTCTATCTAGTCCGATTTTCTCCTACTCGATTCTTTTACAAACGACAATCCGTAGCCTTAGTAATCATATCATATCGCGATATTAAAGTCGTTCAGTGTTTGATTTATACAGTTAAAAGGAGAGTAGACGAAAAAAAGCAGTTGAAAGAACAAGAAAGAAATGAAATTTGCACAATTGTAAAACTATGTCAAACAGGGGTGTCTAAAAGTACACAAAACTGTCTCTTCAGTTCTCTTTCTTCTACTTTGCCCCCAAACACACACTCACAACCAAGTAGACGGAGTATACCTATATAGAAATGCAGTCCGATAAATTTACTAGTCCCGTTAAAGGAATTGTAGATTTCCGGTTACAGTTTTATTGCAAAAGCAGTTACGGACAGGGCGTGAAATTGAAAAACTTTCTTATAAAAATAAGTCCTTGGGGATGAACGATATCTACCAACATCAAACAATTATTGATAGAGATACGATGATAGGCAGCTCTGATTGGGTTTTAATCTACAGCCTGTCTGTTCTAACTATCAAAAGAATAAAGTCAAGTAATTTTGACAATAAAGGGTCAATTGTAGGTAGCAATTATTGAAGTAATAAATCAAATAAAAAAATAGACGTCCAAGCGATTTGACCAATTGTAGGCACCTATTAACGCACAGTTTTTCTGTTCTTTAATAGTAACAATGTCATTTATTTTCTCAAAGATGCTACATATATTCTCGCTACAAATTCCCTAAATTTTAATTGCTTTAAATGGGGTAGATGGGGTGCAAATAGAGAATATTTTGCGACTTATGTCGATGTTTGTAGCCAATAAATTTGGAGTTGATTTAAAAATTTCAATATAAAAAGCGATACAGACAAGATAAATAACTTTCCATTAAGAAGAAACGTGCGCAATTGTATATTAGTTGGATTTAATTTTGTCTTGGAAAAAATATTTACTAAATAGATTTGAATTAATTAAAGCAACTGATATTAATGGATCGATTTACAAGCAACTTATTAATGATTAAAAAGAAAAAAATTGTGTGATTGATGCTTTTATTGCTTATTATAGAATTGGAAAAGTATTATTCTAACCAGTTTTTTTTTATTAAATTTAAAATGAAAGTCATGCATTTCGCCTGGCTATTATCTCTGTAATTTCTTTATCTTCACCAAGAAACAGATGGTGGAAACTAAATCATCCTATCCGGGTATATTAAAAGAAATCTAAAATTGAACAGTCTCTCTTTTCGAAAGTTAACCTCCTTTGTAACATTGTAATATAAAAATGACGTGATATATTAAACCAAGTTCTTCAATATTATTCAATATTATCCAGTCAACGAACGAATACGAGGGCAAAAAACGGTCTCTAAAGATAGTAGAGAACGGGAATAAACCCCTGATAGTTGTAATTTATATGGAATTGTATGTCAACAACGAACATTGCTTTATAAAATAATAAAAATTAGCCGTCTCTTCCATATTCTACGTGACATTTAATAGAATGTTGAAATTTTACATGCACGATGATATCGTGAAGTTGTATTGTCTTCCACAAGATAGATCATTTAAATATTGTCGAGTTATTAGACTGAAATGGAAGACAATTGCGATATTGTACAATTATAAAAAGAGATGAAATATTTTGACTCTTTTAGCAAACTCGTCTATATTTCGTACAAATAACGCGATATATTTATCAAAGATTCCGATATCCGACATCTGCACAAAGTAAATTCCATTATGTGTTTGTATAAAAATCTTCAAATAAGTTTTCAGGTGCAGAAAAGGCCACCACCCCACTAGATGTTCATCCTAGACATATTTGTACGAGTTTGAATATTTCCGATCTTTGTAGTTTCTAGGATGTACAACTTCAAAAGGATATTTGTTTGGAAAGTAGAGCCAGTATTTGTCAATATTTCACTTGGAAATTTATCGATCAACAATTCCGCATATTCCCCAACTTGTACATGAAAATCGAAAGCATGACAAGCGTAATGAAATGTTCAACAGATAATGAAATAGCCGCGATATTCATACGATTCTTCCATTCTCGCTCTATATTTTTTTTTTAATTTTTTATTTTTTTAATAATAATACAGATATCTCTGGGTGTCCGGTATCCATTGTACCGTCGAGCAAATAATACAACGCCAGTATAAAGGCAGAAATTATGAAAACTACAAATCAAAACGGGAACAAACAGAGCGGACGATAAAGTATGGTTACATTAAAAGGGAAGCGTCATGAATGGTGTGGCCGGGTGAAAGGCTAAAATGAGATAGATATATTGGTTGAGATAGAAGACAACCAAACTAGAGGGATGTGGGTTAGAGGGTAGAAAACCGGACTACCGGAAGGTCGCTAAAATATTATCAGACAAACAATAGGAGAACTTCCTGCTCACTATACAACAATGTTACAATAAAACAAATTAAAAATATTATAGCTCTCAACTGTTTTATATAATACTATACGTGGTATGTATTGTTGAAAGCGAGAAAGGGTGAAATACGTTCCCTATGTAAAATTGTACAATTATTTTTTAGCTGATGACCTATAATGCTAACAGCAAAAGGAAGATGTTAATGAATGGAATGTGATGAGAATTAACGGGAAAAAATATTCGTTTCCGTACTGTCGACTTTTTCCTCGACAATGTCGAGTTGATTTGTGAATAATCCGCCTGTAAAGATAAGCTAATTAGTAGAATGTCGCTTGTTCTCCTGTAAAACAGGTGATAATGATGCCAACCTTTGTTATAATCAACATAAAAATCTTGTAACATGTTTCCCACACAAATAAACAAACAAAATTACACAGGTAGATTAAACATTGTAGAAATATAAACCTTTGAATTTCAACTGGAATTTCTAATACGATAAGATGCCCAATTTAAGTTTGATCTTTGGTGAAACTTAACTGATTCCATCTCGATACGTGGTAAGTAAATAATAGAAAGGAAATTAATAGGAAATGGTTTCATCTCATTTCGGTATTAAGGGGTACGGGTGCGACAAATCCACTCAAAGTATAGCCTGTGGCTTGTTTAAAATTAATTTTCATTCTGTAATTGCTCCGGTGATGTTAATTTTCACGTAAACGACGAAATTGAGGATTCTACACTAAACAAAAAATATATATATTACCCAATTTATTACAATCAGTAATAAAACTAATAAGTAGACAATTTTCAATTAGTTGTAGTAATTATCGATTAATTTTTTCTTCTATTTGGTTTCCAATTAGTTTTGCATAGAGAACAAGATATTAGGAAATTTGCCAATGACAGCTTCTATTGGCAATAAGAGGAAACAACAAAATCTCGCTTCCCAAGATTATAAAGCGTTTAAATATTATAAACTAGAAACCTGAATAACCCGTACAATCCATTTGGTAAGCAAATATGTCTTCAACAGAAGCAAAGTTTGAAATCATGTTGACAATAGTAGAATACTCAACTTATTAATTATTAGTAAATCTATTCTATTATGTAGAAATTGACTAATGAAATTGTCGTGGACTCTTTAATTAACACATTTAGAGGATTTATAAAAAGAGTTGAGCCTTGTAGCTCATCAGGAAGTTGGCCAAAAACGATTTTGTCAGTGTTGCAATTTTCATCAAACAACTTCACACATAAAGTGGCAAGAAATGCCCAAGATCCTCGCCAAATGTTTATTTTCATTCTTTCGGCAAATACTTCTCTTTTTAAAAAATAAAGGGCCATATTCAAAGATTTATAAAAAAGTACATTATGTTTAAGTAACAGATAAATCTTGAAGCATTTTAAATTTATTCACTCTTGTGGAATCAACATAATTTTGATTACCTTCCTTGCAAAAACATGATTATCTCCTTATCCTAAGCAAATCAAATTAATAATAGGGCCAATAAATTGACTCTATCTTGGTTGAGAAGGCATTAAGGAATTAGAGGAAACGAACTAACTGGCAAGCTATGAGGCTACGAGTAGGTTCTGTGGGGAAAGGAGCAATAAATTGCTCCACTGGAGGCTAACTCCAAATTATTCATCGATTACTCCCCGAAGAATGCTTACAACTTTCTCGGCCTTACTAAGAAGGAATTAAGGCTCCTAATGAGGCTTCTGACGGTTATCATCTTAAGAAATCGGGCTTAACTGGCAGTAAAAAGTGGAGGTTATGTGAATTGAAGGACGAAACTGCCAAAGAGAAGCGTCATAACGTACAAAGAAGGTCCCCCAAAGAGATAAAAACTTCTCAAAAAGATGCCTTTTCTGGGATAATAGAGGGTTATGAGCAACAGATCATACTGTAAGGCTAAAGAAACCAGCTAATGCTAATGATATCTTTAAAAATCATCCCAATTATCGCAAACAACCTTTTGTTATCAAATTAAAAACTATAAGCGTTCTGATTAGCAGTTTTTTTCAAGTCGCAATGAAAACAAAAATAATTAACTTTAAAAGATTTGTGCGTCATTCGTGGTCGGTTGATTGGTAGAGATCACGACATTATCCAAGCGTTTTTTGACCGACTTCTCGATAAGCTATGGAGTACGAGTTTTACTTAATTTTACAAAACTTTACTAAACTTTATAAACTCTCAGGATTTTGATTTTTACGCACCGTATTCATTGTGTAAAGCTCTACTAGATAATCAATCTACTAGATAGTCAATTTTTTACAATATCCTATAAATCTAGAGGTAATAGCTTGTTTTTGTTGTTTTTGTTAGGATAAAAGCATCTAAGAAACGAATGTGAAAATCTGAGACAATCTAAATTTACCAATTCTATCGTTAATTCCTCTACAACTAATTAAAATGATTTGTTTGTTCGGGCTCAATACCGTGTCACGAACAATATTAGAATAGATTTGACACATTTGACCAAGGATTATGAGAAAGGTCGCTTGTAGGAGTTTATGTACATGACAGATTCCTATATCTACCTAGAAATATCAAAATTATTAATTATAACAACTGTTATAAGATAAAATTATAGTGTTGTAGTTTTGTTGACAAATAAAAACAACGGTGATTTTATAAGAAGCAAACGGATGAAATGTACACATGTTTGTTTATAGATACAGGCTGATATGTACCAGACTTGTCAAATACTTGTGTACTGCATTGCGGCCATTGTATGTACAACCGACAGACAGACAGCTAAGCAGGACAATGTACGCGGTCAGAACATAAATCCGGAACAATGCGACCGGAAGGACGACAGTGTGCGCCAGGAAGTACCGTGGATCGTATCCTTTGCTTCTAAAACAACAAATCCAACTCAACAGTAATCATTGTAATTATTCATCTAGCACTTTATACAAGTCTATATTGTTTTTATTGCCAATTTAAATAAATAAATACAACAACAAAGAGAAAATCTGTAATTGCATTTTGTGATTATTGTTATTGCAGTTTTACTCTATAATCCAGTGTTCAGTACCGACAATGGTTGGTAATGTTTTCTTGTTCCGCACAAATTGGAGTGTTTTTTGTTGCTTGCTTTTCGCGCTTCTCCTTTACAACCAACCACATGTGTTGTTGGAAACCGACAAAAAATCCAATATTAAAACAACAAACTAGTAAAGAATCACCATGTTGATAGTATTGGAGTAAACGAATTAAGTCTGTCTTCATATAGACTGTAAGGGTGCCATCAGGCTAATTCAGTAGTGAAAATACAGCTAATTTCAGCGACACTAGTTGGAGAATGTTAAAAAGCCGTTGTCTACCTCTGTGGAATAGGCACGGCTCTAGAGATGTAAAGTACTCGCTTGGTTTCTGAGTGTGCAAATTGGTACGTGGGGATTTCGATCGTGGTTTGAATTCTGATAGCTTCCACAACACCACCACCAACATAACACGAACATTTTCAAGATCAATCAATAGATTCGTATAAAAATTCTATTGATCGACTAATTAGTCTATTGAAAATTAATAATTGCATGATTGAGTAGGTAATTTTGGGTATTTGCGCAAAGTAATTCATCGGAAATGATACATTTATGTCGTATTTCATGCACAGCTAATAAATAACAGGTCAATGGCAGAACCGAAAGTAATCTAGCGCACATGTTTTGATTAATATTTTCGGAGTGAACATTAATCAAATGCCGAAAATGAATAATATTCCAACATTAATTACTTTTCTGCAAGTGTGCATTTTTTCACTTCGACGCAAATACAAAAAAAAATTAATTGAAAATCGTGACAGTACACCAGTTTGAATGTCGTTTGCTGTTATGTTGCCAATGTAAGCAGATGTCTAATCATCGGCAAAATATTGCAAAATTGAAAAATCACTAATTGGAATAAGTTTTTTCGAGGGGTATATTCTTTGTTTTAAACCCGACGCTATATCTAAATTTACAATTGACATCCTGTAGAAATTATAACAACATCAATCTCTACTTATAACAATATCAATTCGAATAAAGTTAGACTATAATATTGAGTCGTTCAGCCGCAAGGTTGAATAATTCAAAATATCGTTCGAATAAGCTGTAATTCCTTTACTACATTTATAAATAATTTATAAAAAACTAAATAAGCCCAATACACAAAGAAAACCAGACAAATATCGATTACAATTCGATCCCAATCATACAAATTGCTAACAAATGTCGGCTCAACTGAAGACCTTGAATAATGACCCCGTTTACATCTACCGAAATTTAAGCCGATAGTTTCGTTAACAACACTTTAGCATACAATTTATTGCAAAAGACGTCAATTTTAACAAATATAAACCCAGTAGTTTAGTTAACCAAGCTATTAGCTTAGTTATGGGTAGATGTAAACGGGGTCAATAGCGACAAAAGTTAAGTTGTCCGACATGTCATGAATGTGGCAGTTGATTGTAAGCTCCCAAACCTTAAGCAATCGTTCCCATTGATTTTTCCCACACAATTTGTTGGTATTTTGATTCGCAAATAAATCAATTCCACATTGTTATTGTGAAACCGGCCGACTATACTACTAGCGTCAAAATTTGGTTAATTCAAGGCGTATTTTTGACGAAAATTACAATTCTATACAAATAGAATCTGAATTTCTTTCGAATAGATAGATATGTGGCGAGATTTGCGAAGGATGCATGCTTACAGAATTCGAATATATTCAGTAATCTATCACTGACAAAGTTGACGTGACATTTGTGTACGACTTTTTCTACTCTCCTTTAATTTTTCTTGTTTTACCTAGTTTTTATTGGGTGAATACTTTTGTCATCTAAATATATAAGTTTGGAATATTTTTTTTCTCTCGCACAACTTTTATGTTTGTTGTTCTCGTTGTTGTTGTTGTTGTTATGTTGTTGGGCATGAAAAATTACTTAAAGTTTACGAAAATTTATTATGTTGTCGTATTTTTTCTCGTGTTATCCGCTTTTAATCAAATTTCCGTGATCGAGTTCACTTCTTATGTCCAATAATATTAGGAAGACTAATTGCTTTTTTCTTCCTGTATATTAAAAAGTTTTAATCGATTCCCTAATGATAGGATTTAAGTGGTAAATGCCGTTCAAATAATCATTTATAAATTTAAAGATGCGTTTCAACATTTAGTTGAATTAATCAAACGCTGCCTTTAATCTCGATTTTATATTAAATATTTATCTCGAATATAATTTGATTGCTCGGTCTAATTATTTTGTTAATATCATCAGTACATTCAACATTATAGACTACTAAACTATCCGTATTGCTGTATCCATACTCATGCTCTCTAGAAGCCGTCCAATATCTAATTAAGCGTAAAGTTGGTATCAAAGTGTTTATTCGGCCATACGAAGACTGTTTCTATTTATTTTGCTAACGCGCCCTTGTTACACGTAGGCGTTCAAACAATTTAGCAACACTTACAACCCCTATGGGATTGATAATCTTGTTTTAATTAATTCAAAAATCGTCAAATTTGGTTGTTTTGATATGACCCGTCCACAATATTTGCAATTATTGTTAGTTTCAAACTAATTAAAATAAGTTGAAGCAAAGGAAAAGCAACACAATACGGGTTGTCTTGTATAAAACGAAAAAAAGAAGAAAACTTAAAGATACAAGTAACAAGCAATTTCTTGGTTAATTGAATCTTTATTACGAAATTGTAACGATCCTAGTTGGATGGACTTTTGTTACATTTCATCTCATAGTAGAGAAACAAATGGAAATTTCAACTAGTAATGAAGACAAAATGAAAAATAATTATCTTTATTAGAATTATACAAATATTGTCAATAGAATACTCTATTTTTATTGATTATTAGATAATCGTGTACAGATTTACCTTCAACAATAGCAGGAAAGCTCAATAAATACAAGCACAACTAACAATTTCTTAAGCAAAGAATAGAAATCGAATTGAAACTGCAGTCAATACAAAATTTTAAAATTTTTCTCAATACCTGTAAGTCCAGCCATCTAGTAAGTCCAGGAAACACCAAAATCAGCAGGATTTCCAATTAGAGATTATAATATTAGTCAAAAGATGTCGCTGTACATGCAGCAGGAATTGTGCTTGTTATCCTTCGATTATTTTCTAGTGATAAGCAGATGCCACTGGTGTTTAAATAATCAAATTTTACCAATTGGAGTAAATTTGGTGGATTATAATTGAATCGATATCGACTTTCGTTTCGGTTATTCGATATTTTTCCAATTCGAAAAAGTATCGAAATACACAATAATTGATTTGTATGTCCTTCCAATATTCACCTTGGTAAAATTCAATGAGAAAATGTAAAAATAGAAAAATTAACGCCAAGATGTTCTCCAAAATGTTAGAATTGCAAACAATAAATTCAACTTAATTGGGATACATCGGGAGAGCATTAATTTGTCCTTTATACATTGAATTTTCTTTCTTTAATCGAATGAAACTAACACAAAAATAATAAATTAAAAGAATGTTATTAATTAAATTTTTTGCTAATTAACAGCATATTACAAGTAAAACTCTGAAGCAATAAAAATCTAACTTAAGAAGTCGAATTAAAACTGTTGAAAAAACGGAAATCTTTGATGATTTTTCCGTAATTTTAAGGCTTGAAGTAAACGTTAACATAGCATCCCCCAAGAATTATTGGAGAAAATATCTCGAAAACGGATATTACTCACTTTATAATCAATAAAATGAAATGAAATACATACAAATAGATCAAGAAAAATTGAGGCTGCTGCACTGAGTCACACCCTAAATGGAGTAAATTTTTTGAAACAATATGAATCTTTGAAAAACGAATACTATTAGCTAAATTATAGGCCAAAATATGCGAGAACATTGAAAAAAATAATTTGCGGAAAATTTTCAATATCTTTGACATTCCAACGAAAGCCTTAAAATATCAATCGAAAATTCTCCATTCTTCAAGAGATTCTAGTCTCCTATNCATTCTTCAAGAGATTCTAGTCCGGATTCTAGTCTCCTATAAAAATCGGAACGAAAAACAGTGAGCTCTCTTGAAATAACAAAACCATATAAGAAACTGACAATTTAATTTCCTTGAAAGAACCGTTACACGACATCTCAGATAAGTTTCACGGAAATTCAGACGAAGGAAAAAGCAGATTTTGATATGATTCTGATGGCGGAAGTTATCTTTCAGTTGGTCCGGACGAGGTGAATGAAAATCGGTCACTTTAATGCACGCCTTTTTCTCTATTATCAGAAATTACAGTTACATCGCCAATAAGTACAGAGGTACTGACTCTCATTTGGTTCGATTAACAGAACTTAAACGACCATTATCCAGCTTTATGACTCAAGTTGAGTAGAAATAGTGACTAAGAGCAACGAGCTTAGTTATTTATATCAAATATTTATTTATCTACGTGTACAAGCGATTATATTAGCTGTTTACCGGAACTAAGTGTTGATGATCCTATGGGATTAATTATGTTTATAAATATTTAAAGCGTATTATGACTGTAATGTGAATCGATAATTTAGATGGAATAAATTTAGAAAATTGTTATTTGAATATACAGAGAGGTTCACTTGAATTATTCTTAAAATTATTGCATTATTGGTGGAGGAAATTGATTTTTTAAATTAGAACTTTGTAGCACGAAATTGGTCCAAAATCATAAAATGACTCAGATTCTTCTAAAATTGATTTTTCTGCCCAATTTAAGGTCGGTTTTTAACACGATAGATATCGATTTTATAAAGTGTCTTAAAGAGCCGCTAACAGTTGTAGATTCGCTTACTATTCTCTAACCTAGCGAGCCTCTAAGTAACGAGCGCATGCTCAATTCATTTTGCAATTGTAGCGCATCCCTCTGTGCGCCGCATTGAATTGTCTTTTGTGGTTGTTGGATCTACAGTTATTTCTCTTTCAGCAACAGGTTTCGAGTTTATCGATACTACAATCTTGTAGAATCCATAACTATCGGTTCTATATCGATTCTATATGTTCTAGAAATTGACCCTTAGTCTAGAATTAGAAATAACGAAAAAAGTCAACTATTGAACGATCCTGGAATCGTCCCTAATACTTTTCGAAAATGGTAATTTTGTCGGAAATTACAACTTTTTAGCTTACAAATGACTAAATTTTACTAAAACATTCCTTTTTCGAATCGTACTCCGAATAATGGGAACATTTAAATGAACTTTACTGTATTCATTTATTAAACTAACGAATTGGTTTATTTTCTTAATTAAAATATTAATTTGTAATTTATGACAATGTTTGCGTTCGAACGGATTCTAAAGTGCAAAAGTTATTATATTTTGGTGGAATTAAAAAATATCAACAAATACGTTTTTTTATCGTCTTTCCACACCTATATTAGGTGTTGAAATAATCATATCGGGAGACTTTTCTTATATCACGATGCGTAAATCGTGCTAACAAAAAATTTAATTTAATTTCTTATATTCAAACAATGAGATGAAGTCTGTAGAATTTGGCGTCTACGAAAAAAATTCAATTTCTCCACTATAATTGTTTATTTCTTTCCAACTAAACTATACTGGTTTATTCTTTTTTCAAATATCAAAGGATGCAAAACAACTAAATATCAGAGTTGCATACAAATTAAACTTTGTTTAGTTCTATGTTCAGTTTAATTAAAAATTCCTAGTGGTGTTCAAAAATTATTGCCAAATGCCAACTTTAACACGGATTGTTCGACTTTATACAATCTCTTGTTGCAAATTTTCAATAAAAGATGGTGTCTAAAATAGGATAAAGAGCATTAATTATAAAATAACTCATAATTGTAATGTTCCTAGTGGAATTACGGATCCACTATTATTATGAAACTAGGTTGAACTTAGGAAGCTTTTAGATAAGTGTTTTAAGTCTTCAATAAATTTACGAAGAACTTTAACACTTTTGATAAGAAATTATAGCAAAATTCCCATTATTCGAAATTGGTCGCAGCTGGTGGACTAGTCGAATGGAAAATTACTTGGAATTATACATTCAATTGTATATTTAATAAAATTCGAAATTGTCGTATATTTAAGGAATACCTACAGTTGTAGAAAACTCTATAAGAGTCCTAAAAACGTGCTTTATAACCAGTAATTTCGTGTATATTGTCTCACATTTGTGTTCCACAGATAGGGCTTATTTTAATTAAATCTAAACCTTGTACGCTTATTATTTTGCACGGTAAATCTTGGATACATTCGGATAATTTCAGACTTTCCAACTAGAATTTAAATAACAACAAAGTTGAAATTATCCACTGTCTCTGGTTAGTGTAGCTTGACATATTCAGTTCGCTGGAAAATAAATTTCTAGTCTACTTTACCGAAGATATTCAATCAAAATAATTAGTTTGAATAGATTTTCTCATATCATCACTCCTATTACACTGCTCTTGAATCGTAGTTCCATCAGGCTAACACCCTTGACTCGTTTGACTTGATTCGAAATCATATCCACTGATATTCAGAAATTAATTCTGGTATTTGATGTTACCGTGACCGAATTGCGGTAAAATTGGGGAATCTTTTATTCTGTTAATAAGGAGTTTTAAAATTCAATCTACTTGAATAACTTAACAAAAAATGTATATTACAGGTAGCTGAAAACGAGCATAATAAACTCGATATAAATAAAAGGGGAAATTTTGCTTTTGATGTTTTTTTTTTCGATTAAAGGCGTTGTTTTGTAAATAAAAACTACGGAAAATAATGATTTTATATAGGTGGAATGAACTGAAGCGTTCAAAGGAAACTTCCATCATTTAGCGAGCAATTTGAAAAATTTAAGCCAAATTTAGACCTCGTAGCTCATTTGGAAGTTGGTCGAAAGACGCTCATTTGCACATGTAAAATGACTCAAAGATTGATTTTGTTTCTCTATTGCATTTCCCCAAAATGAAAAAAAGCGAGGCATCTTTGAGTCACATTATCCAAAACGAGCTAGCCGATAAGCTACGAGACTCAAGTTTCTCCTATAAGCCTTCCTCTCTAGTTTTAGCTGAGCACTCCTATATAAGTTGGCTGATAAAACAGCCATTCATCCCGCTGAGATAGTCAAGTTGATCGAATCAAAATAAATTGATTATAAATTAGTTGGATAAGAACCTATCATTATTTATTAGATGATTTCTCAATCATTGTAACGAATTAATAAACATCTGTTATAATTGTGCGATTTCAAATGGGCCACGTGCCTATAAAACCATAGATTTTTCTTTTAGAACAGGTCAATCAGGTTAAATATTTTTAATATACGATCAATTGTACAATTGTTTTTGTTTTGACTGGAATTTAAAGTCCAAAATAGAAAGTTCCTAATACAAATTAGCTATCTACGTCCATAGAGGGTGACATCAAATTGTCTTTAAATATGGCAAACTTACTTACAGGGTGTACAACGCTATTCTATTGGCTATACTATGAGTCGTAATTTGCTTCATATTACATTTAAAGGCGATATAAAATATCTAAATGGAGTCCTAGCTTGATTCATCAAATTTTACATTTGTTGACGTCTCTTTCAAAGCCTGTTCCTTCAAAACTACTGGTTTTGAGGAAATTCCGAGCCTTGAAATACAAATGGCCGAATCAAGCAACTGTCCTACGTTATCAAAGCATGGCCAACTATGATAAATAGATTACAATTGAAATATTTTGCAAAATTGAGGAGAAAAGCAATTTTTGGCTGAAATTGGACCACTGTTTGAATACTAACCTACCGCAATCGTATTAAACTACATAACTCCAATTGACCTAGTTTTGAATGTAAGCAGCTTTATTGTAAACTATCGATAATTTTCCTCAGTTCCAGTGGTTCTGTAAATGTTGGCAAAATAAGCAATTTGATTTCAGTCGGTACGTGTGACTTTCAACCAGTTTCAAGAATCTTTCAGTATTTTTACACAGATTTTTTTATATGAATCATTGTGGACACGAATACTTTTTATTATAAATTTATGAAGCGTATTTGATATTCTTCATACTATAAAAGTTAGAAAACTTTGATTCTATTAAATTGGCGTTAGCTTTATGGAAGAACTTTTACTCCTACTATCTACCAGTTCTTTCCATAAAAGTTAAGACACTTATTTGTCTCTATTAAATTTTCCATTTTCCCTAATTTATAGTAACGGTAGTTTTTTTAACCTGTTAGTCATCTTCTAGTAAAATCTTTCAAACATTCAATACTATTCTTAGACAGTTATAGTTAAAAGATAATGGTATTCTATAACTTTTTGACGATTCATTACCATGACAATACCGACACTCACTGTTTCATTCCTGTCTTTTTTCAATCATATATATTTATGGAATGGTAAAGAGTGAGATAGAAGCTTTGTATTTGACTGTCAGTGTCCAGTGTTGCCAAAAAGTTAGAGAATACGACTGTAAATTTGGCAACTACTGTTTAGGATTATTCAATAAAATTGAGTAGCTCCATTGATTTCTATAGAGATCGAATCAGCTAGAAGAAGCACAATTCTGTCATTAAGGATAACGTCATAGCTTATCCATTATAATTAAGATTTATACTTTATAATTAAGATCTGATAAAGATGATAATTAATGGAGAGTATCAATTACTTATCAAACTTCTTCAATGTCGGTGATATTCTAGCAAAATTAACTTACTTCTCTTAGATAATTGCTTATCCTAAAAATTCTAGAATTACTTTAATAATGCATTTAAATTTATTTTATATTCTATAAATTGGCAAATCTTGATAGTATTACGAAAATTGTTTTGTGTAATCAACAGGTTTAATTCGCTTATTTGTCTGAATTTAAATCAGTTTATATAAAAATTGTAGAAAAATAGCATTCCAATTTATCTCTCTGTTCATTTCGAATAATTTTATTTAACAATAACAAATTTCAAATTATCTATAAATCTTTTTTCTCTATTTTCATTTTAATAGAAAAAGGTCAAACATATAGAATTAATTATAATCAAATTCCTGTTTATTTATGGGGAAATATGACATTAAATTTGGCCATTTGTCATATTTACATAACGACAACTTTTTCCCATATTGTTATGTTATAGGTTTTTTTTTAATATTCAAAATGTGTTAATTTTGAATGAATATACAGCATCAAATAACAATAAAGTTTCTTTTTTATCGTCTGATAAACAAACGGGTTATGAAATTTAGAATATTACAAATCGAATATTTCAAAAAATTGAAGAAAATTGAACAAATACAAGAGTGCCGAGCTAAAATCAGAATTTAGACGAGAAGTGACAAAAACACCCCAAAATCTGGACTCGAAGAATTTTGGACCCAAATTTGTTAAAATCCGGTTAAATGGCGAAATTTGCAAAAATATTTTAAAATGTAATATTAAATTCAAAAATTTTGCTCGTGACTGGGAGCCAAGATTTTATCTTCAAATTCAATTAAACTAAACCTTCTCTTTTTCTAAAAATAGCGTAGCAAACTCACCGAAAAACTAGTGAATAATAACGAAAATTTCAAAATTTTGAACCACAAATTCAAAAATTCTTCTCGAAAGACTTATTCAAAATTAGAGTGCCTAAAAATCTGGATTTATAATAAAAAATCTGCTTCTTAAAGCTAAATTGTCGCTGATTATTTTAATAAAACTCGACCCTCGTAGCTCTTCTGAAAATTTCTCAAGGCACTCAGAAAGACGCAAGTATGCGCTTCACACATTTTTCTCTCTTTTGCGTGCTAGAAATATTTCTACTCGTTATAGAATAAAACGGATAAGAAAATCAACAAATCAAGCTTTCGACCAACTTGCAAATGAGCTAAGAGGTTCTAAATTTTCCAAAAACCCTACCGTCCAATGAAGGAATTAATTGAGATGAATTAGAATCAAACCCTTTACGTTACAAATGAAATATTTGCGCTTGGCTTTAGATTATTGTGTAGATTAATTTTCCTAATTATAGAGCATCTATTCAACTCAAATTCACCCCAAATAAAGTTTGAATTTGAAGGAAAATCTTCATTTTTTCCACTTTTGCAAAGTGGAAAAAGTGTTCTTCATTCTCGCCTTCACTGATGCTTGTCTCCATCAAAAATATTTCTCATCAGCTTCAAGAAGTTGCAATTCAAAAATATTACTCATATATCCCAGAATTTGCACTTCTGTGTCTTTCTTAGAGGCTATTGTTGTTTTTATTGATCGCACTGTTGGATTTTTACAGCTTTTGTACTTACTAATTTACGATTAATTGAATCCTCTACTGGTTTTGGTAGAATCGTCCAATTTCATACATTCCACATCAAAAGAGATTGTACGTTAAAACCATTATTCACATGATAAAATCGAGTTATAAACACATTGGTCTCTATAATATGATCTTTCGACGTTGTTCCTTTGTTGTATAACGTACAGGAGAGATGAGATTTCTTTTCATCTAAATTTGAACCTTAATAAAGGTGATTTTCAATACAACAGATTTTCTCATAATACCACAATTGGGATATAACATTGAGCAACTTGAAACTATACTTAAAACACGCATTCGTCTTGTTTCTATCAAGACGATCATTGGGAAAACTTCCATTTGATGTAGGTAATTAAATAAACTTTGTAATAATGTCACGTTCCTTATAAAATTAATCAACTAATATAAAATGCCAACATTTGCAGTGTATAGTTGTTGATAAGCGTTATTGTTGTAAACGATCGTTAAAGGAATTGCGAACATCTTCGGAATATTAACTAGAATCTAACAGATAATTGCAACTTAGTGAAATGCTATTATCTCCATTAAAATATAGTTGATAACATAAATGTACTTGAATTGTGATATATGGCAGTAATCAACGAAATACCAACGTATATGGATAATGTTAACACATTCTCATTAAAGCTTATAAATTACAATATATGCGAAAATAAAGCACCCCTGCTATCGATGCCATTATTGCTCTCAACGATCATCAAAATATTCCATCTTCAAGTAAATTTAAATGACAAGAGAACGTATAATTTGAGACTATTTTTCAACAAAACGTGAGAAGAATTGGAGTATCAACCTTTTTCTGCCACCAACAATATAGAGAAAAATTTAACGGAATTTGAAAGAGCATTTAAAGATCCATATAATGGTGTTTATTGTTTTGCCAAATTCGAAAGCAACTTCGAGTAACAGAAAGAAATCTAGGAGCATGTTTTATCGTGCTTTTTTTTAACAATTTTCTATATTTTTCTCCATAACTTGGTCAATACTGCTAATTTTGCAATGATACTCTAGTAGTAGATGGTAAATTAGAAGCGCTTTCCAAATCTTCAAGAAATTTTCAGTTTTAGTTGTAGTTTTCCGAGAAATCGATGAAAATGGAAAAGTTCACTCCAGTTTCCTAGTAATTGGACATCTCCTTTGAGGAGTGCTGGCTAGTTTTCTAAAGTTTCAATTCGGGAACTTTAATGGGAATTCTTAATGGAAACTTATCACCTATTCGCACCTATTAAAATTGTTTTATAAGAAAACTGATACGATCTTATAGATAATTTCATCTATTTGTCGAATTAGATGTTATTTTTGAGGAGAAATGATTCAGATGGACGGAAAACGGATGGTTTAGGATAATTTGCCCTAAATTTCCATTTAAATATAGAAATTATTCGGAGATAAAATTAAACAGATTAGAAATAATACGGTTTAAATTGATTTAACATATAATTCCAATTGATCCATTGATTTAGACTACTAGAAATCTGTTGTGATTGATTATAACGATGAAAAAAAGGATTATAGTTTAATAATTTAGGTTTACAAACAGGATAAAATAAAATCTAATGGAGCAGTAACGAATAATTTCGTATTTCAAAATTGATTGGCAACATCTCTTTAAAAATATTCAAATTGCTGTAGACGAGACTGAAGCAAATAAACCAAATAAAATGCAATTTATTATTGATGTTCTTTGAAAAGCTGTTTACCGTGATTGATCGGTTCTACAGAAACCAGCGATAAAGTGAGCACTATTAAAAAATAAATTAACAGAGATATTTCAATACGTTGACAAGGTTTTATATTAAGATCCGTTCCAAGTGACAACTAGCAACCGTTTGAAGATAGGCACAAGAGTTGTTCCAAATTTTTTTTCAAAAATCCACGGAGCTACATAGATGTAGTATCGAAATATGTATGTTCCAATAGCTATGAATTTCTAAAGTTTTTTTAAAAATCGCTTTTAAGCTAATTCTAATTGTGGCTTGCAACGTAACTACTATTTTACAATACAAAATAATTAAATTTTCGCATTGAAAAAGCTTCAATTTGCTAATAATACAAGCCCACTTGTCGGCTTCAACAATTTAATTGATTATGAGTCGATATAATAGGCATAATCGTACTTTATAGTACAGGAAAACTGTTATTATTGCTATTAATTAGCGTGCTAAATTAGTGATAGTACTTGTTATAAACTGATTATTGGAAATCAATGATTAAGTTCGAATTGTGCGTTAAGAGGCGGTTTTTCTTTATAAATATCGAAATCAATATTGTCGTTTTATCGCAGACAGTCTTGCCTATTATTTTCGATAGATATTAAATTTCCTTGTCACAGAAAAAAAAACGAAATAGAAATTGGAAAACATTGAAAAACGGTTTGTCAAAACAACAAAACCAAGAATTGAATTCAGCGTTTTCCAAATCGTGTTGACAATTTTAAGCGAGGCTTTTTTCCGAAACAAAAACAATCCGTTAAAATTGGTAATTAATTGTTTATTTTTCAGTAGTAGGCCAGTTGATGGCCTTCTGTTTGTAGCGTTAATAATAGATGCATTTTTTGTTTTTTGCAATTGATAATAGGTTTGTTGTAAAAAATAAATTAATGTTAAATAGTTGCATACGATTAAAATTCTCAAATAAGGTCGAATATTTCCTGCTTATCAACAATTTACATAGAAATTTGCAATCGATTGTGGAAAATACGGGATGGCACAATCTACAATTGCATACAATTTCAATCCTTGCATTAATCATAAAACTTTCACATCAGCTCAGTGGGTTAATATTTTATTTTATTTCAAATTTTGTTACCAAATAAACTGATTGCTAACGAATACAGGAGGAAAAACTTTTACAGCCGAACTGTTCTGGTGCCGTAAAGGTAAAACAATTCGAAATTTTATCAATATTCACTGGAATATTGACAGTTGGCAGATAACAAGATAGGACAACTTCCTAATTCTGTCGTGTATTGGGAAATTATGCCAACTTTTGTATCTCGAACTCGAAATGCTGTCAAATACAAGCTTCACATCTAAACGTTAATTACACATATCCATGTCAAGGTTTAAACTGAATAAAAATAGGATTCATTTGTTAGTGTTTCTTCACTGACATCCAGACAAATATTCAACAATATATGGCTTTATAATAGTAAATCTATAAAACACAAATTGTTACATACCGTTAAACAAACAAATGTGAACACCGATTAAAATTAATGGAGCTCTCCCTATTTTCAACTGGGCAAATAAATGTTTTAATATCCTGCCAGTATTTGCCCACATTCTACATGTAAAAGATATACAAGTTGTTCCACAATGCCTTGTTTTAATACATTGAGGAAATCTACTGGCTGCCGGTACGATAAGTTATGGTCGTCCTAAGCGAAACTTTAATCTGACGTTTTAGGAATATACAGTTTATAAAGCAACTCCAATCGATCTGAAAAATATATTAAAGACTTATAGGAGGATCATTAGAGATTGTTTTACCAAAATTTGAGCCTCGTAGCTCATCAGAAAGGTGGTCAAAAACGCTTGTTTCTGAGTATCTCGCAATTTTTAAAAGTGAGTCATACGAAGTAGCCCAGAATGGCTAAAGAATGCTCCCAATATTGGTATTTTAGTTTTTCTCCATTTTACTCTAGAATGGGTGGAAACATTTTGCATTTATTTCAGAATACAACAAAAAAAATGAAAAAATGTTATGTGGGAAACATCCTTGAGTCATGCTGAGTCGATTTCCAAAATCGCAACATCAACCAAGGCGAGCGTTTTTTGACCAACTTGCCGCCGAGCTACGGGGCTCAAATTTTGGTGAAATCGTCAACAAGGACCCTCCTATAAAGCCTTGAAATATTTTTCAAATTGCTCGTCAAATAATCGGATTTTTAAACGATAAGCACAATGTATCAAAATAATAGGGCGCTCCTGGTGATATTTGGGAATTTATAGAAGCGTCCTTGAAAATTTTAGCAAAATCAAAAGGTTTTAGCTAATCTGGAAGTCAATTTTTAAAAATAGGTCATAGATTTTTTCCATTTATTCCCGAATACAATAGAGGCAAATAAGCGTAGAAAAGCACTTGAACTCACACTCGAAAATGGTAAAAAATAACGTAATACTCCATAACTCATTCGATTTTAAATGCAATTATGCATTTGTGTAGCTCCTTAAATTCTTTATAAATTGGCAAATTTTGAAAATTTTGAAAAACTAAGGCTAAGGACACAGTAATAGTTGATAAACCCAAAAGAAATTCATATAGAAAGATAGATGGAAGGGGCTTATCACCGCATATAAAATACATGTCTTCTTTCAAAATTTTGGCAATCACACTTTATCTGGTCTACTATAAAACAATTAGCTGAACTAGGTAAAAAGATCTTACAAAAATTGGTTGACAATAGTAACTGTTAACAGATTTTTAACCGATTTCCAAATAAACTACGAGGTCTAACTTTGCCAAAATCTTCCCTTATAAGCCCCTATTATTACCCACTATTTCGATTAATATCTACATTAAATTCTATAATTAATCGAAGTGTTAAGTGAAACTGAACATCTTATTATTTTTTTACAAACATGCATTGAATTTTTTACCGATTTAAACTGAGCTTTGTGTTCTTTTTGTGTAGATTTTTATTTGCCATTGTATCCAGACTATTCAAATGGTTTTTCGTCTTGTTTTTGCTCGACATTTAGATTTCTTGTCATGTTCGAACAATTGTTAAATTATGCCCCTACAATCAAGATAATGGAGTACATTTGGCAGGTTTGCTGTAAATTTGAAGATAATGATATAGGTCTATATCGGTATGATAAATGGATCCTGACAAATATCAAATTGAGTAACCGAATTGAAAATCTTGAGATTTATATGGAATTAGTAATTTCAAAGTGTTCTTCATGCAATTTATTAAATCCTTATTTCAATAGAGTGCACTCAAAAAGATACCCGGATGGGTGGATGAATGAAGAAGTAGATAGTAATATACTCAAATTAAAGGAGCTCTAAAGATTTAATCATATTGTGATTATAAATTGTACTCAATTATTGAAAAAATCTAAAATTAGAATCCGGAATCCGGAAAGTTTCATCCATCGTATAAATTAACACAAGTACGTTGAATTAAACTGTAAAAGATTGTCGTTAATATTGTAGGAGATCATTTAATTATTGTTTCAAGGTGAATTTTAGCAGGAAAATGAAATACTAATTACAAAGATTTGTAAGTAGTGAATTTAGAAAGACAAATAGAAATGATTCGAGGATTACAAGGAAGTCAATTTTTTGTACAGTTGGTGTTTTCAGGCACGTGAACGGAAACAATTATGAAGTAGGAAAGAGGAAAATTCTCTAAATTTTCAACAGATGTGATTTGATTCATTCGACTGGAATGCTAAAGGAATTGAAACACGATTTATCGATTAACACCCAGGTCCATTCAAACTACTTTTATTCCTATCTTATCAATCATACTACAGTTGTTACGCGTGTTAGTTCTATTATAAGTTGTACTTGTTAGAAGGGACATTAGGGATTAAGTTGTCGTTTCCAGAGTTCGATTTAAAAAAAGAACGTGAAAACAAGTCGGAATTTCTATGTTTGTATTCTACAGAGAATTGAAGAACATTCGACAATTTTCCAATTAACAAAGATTTGATTTACTCAATCGCAGGAAAATTTGG
This sequence comes from Hycleus phaleratus, assembly GCA_013841185.1. Classification (NCBI taxonomy): domain Eukaryota; kingdom Metazoa; phylum Arthropoda; class Insecta; order Coleoptera; family Meloidae; genus Hycleus; species Hycleus phaleratus. Next base: position 82,935 of record JACDRP010000216.1, read on the forward strand.
CAAATTTTACAAATTCCTGCATTACGCTTCGATTAACGTTCTGAATATTATAGAACTGGTATAAAATTTTTATTCATCTTATACTAGCCCTAGGTATACAAGGATTTATTACGGTATGCTATAATAATCGCCAGGATATAACATGAAAAGTTATTTTGCAACTTCATGATACCTTTCTGAAACAATACCAGCGTTTGGTAAATAAATTTAATTTCTGTTGTAATAAAGAAAATAAAATAGACTAGAATTGTAATTGTAGGTCATCGTTGCGTGTTTTATAAACCAAAACGACCAACGCAATTGCATGTCTGGAAACTATCAAATTGAGCTATATCTGGGAATAGAACCTCCATTCTTAATTATCTTTATACTCGAATTATACTGTACAAATATAAGGATGCTATTTTGGTGATTGAAATAAGCATTTAAAGTTTCTTTAAAAATGATCAGCATTATTTCTATTGCATTACAATAGAGCTAGTTTATCGTTTCACCAAGAACAATGCTTTTTCATGAGCATGCATTGTGTGTTTTCAGCATTTTGTAGTAAGATTTCAACGCATGCGTTTCCCCATTTTACGGCGCTCACTATACCTTCCGTTCTTTATGAATGAAACTTCACAAGTTTCCAGTTTAGTATTCGCGCTAACACCGACCCAGAAATAGCAACTGCGGTTAGAATGTGCGTGTCTGCAATTTAAAGGATCGTGCCAACTTTGGCTGCTTATCAAAATTCCATACAATTCTCCTACTATGATTGCGGACTATTATCACGAGATTTGTTGTAAATTTATTAACTGAAAACAGTGTTGGTGCACTTCTAATTGAAGCACCGGTAAGTACCGTTTAATTAATTATTTTAACAAGAAATTCTCGATAGACGCGGAAGAAATAGCTTTAAAAATAGCCGTAACTATGATGACCTTTTTGATAATTTCTAATGGGTAATTCAAAATTCCTTTTGTTAAACGACAAGATGGAAACGAAGGAAAACTTGTAATATTTGAAAAAAACAGCCATTTAATAAATCAACCTTCACCCGCATTGTTGAATTTACTATTGTCAAAGCGATATCCTTCTAAATGGCACAACTTTAGACTTTTTCCCGTTGTCTGCGAAAAGTAAAACAATTTTAAATTACACCCGCATTTAATCACAAAAAAAAGGACACTACTATTGTTTGCAAGAATATAACGCCGTCATTAAGGCACAATAATTGTGATTCTAACATAAAATATACCAGTTTTGTATTTATTTAAATTAAAATAAAACTAGAGTAGCAAATAACGCTTTTAAAGACGTTCCTCCCTTAAATATTATCATCGATGACTAAACAACATGTCATAAAACCGATTCGAATTAATCTTGCCCTATGATTTGACCATCCCAATTCAATTGGGACAGATCTGATGTTTGTGATTGGTACTTATTGATTTAACATAAATCACAATTTCTGAATAGAGGATAGTTTTTAGTTGATAGTAGAACCTCTATTGATGAACATGGTGTTTGTTACGAAAGATTTGGCCAATAATTTCCTATTCAATCATTGGGGCTTTCATATTAGTTCCGGTCAATCTTGAATTGTCACTTTCTATGGTTGAATCAGGCCCAGAATGGTTTATCGAAAGCACTGGCTCCTTTCCAATCAATTTCAAATTGATATCAGATTTTAGATTCTTGCAATTTAAATTGTATGAAGTAATCTATTATAGCAAATTCAACATCAATCTTCGATAATTTTCTCTTTTGTGATAGTAGTTGAATAAAAATTACATAATAAGCAACTGATAACGACTTATCAAACTTGACTTTCTTCCAACACTTTCGCTCTATCACCTGTTTGCTTATATCCTGAGGATATCTATTTGCATTTATAAATATTCAATAATTTACTTCTATCTAGCTCGATTTAGAGTTGTTTAGAATGAGTGTCCAAAAAATCTTAGTAGAACCAACGGATAATTTTTTGTATATAAAACATATTTTAGGTGAAATTTACATTATTTATTATTAGCGTTGCAAATTCAAACAACCAATATTTACAGGTACTCGAAATGGATATTGTCGAACAGATTCGTTTACAAACGACACGATAGTTAAATGGCAAATACAAAATTTAATTAAATGATTCCATTATCTTCATAGATGAATTATGTTTCAAAATTATATTTCAGTAATAATTTAGAGTTATCATAAACGAGACAAAGACCATTTATCATATACTGGGTGTTGTTAAATTTCTCGATTTCCTTGAAACACCCGTTGATAAGCGATTCGAATTTCAAGCATCTATAGGAGAGTCATTGTAGATCATTTTAGCTCATTTAGAAGTGCTGATACATTCGTAAAAAGCCTTAAAATAAATAAGGACCTCCTAACATTCATTTTTGTCGATTTTCCCTATTACTCGCTACAAAAAATGCTGAGTAAGCGCTTCTGATCGACTTCCAAAGAAGCATGTAACATTTTGCCACAATAATCTCAAGGGACCTCTATAAATCCTCAAAACATCAAAACTACTCACAAATTAATAAAAGTTTCATAAAAATCTATAACAGTGTCGAGTTAAAAATAGAGTACTCTTGTAGCAACTCCTCTTATTTAACCAGTGAGTTGAAAGTAATTTATTTTATCAGAGCCGCTGGATATCATTTCAGTAAAATTAAAACCTCGTAGCTCACTTAGAAGTTGATCAAAAAGTATTAAAATAACTTAAGGACGTTCTAACATTCATTTTTGTCAATTTGATCGACTTCTAAAGAAGCTAAGATTCTAATTTTACTAAAATAATGTCAAGAGGCCTCTCTAAAAATCCTCAAAGTATAAGAGCTACTCGCAAATTAATAGAAGTTTAATACAAATCTATAGAGGTGTTGAACTAAAAATAGAGCAACTCCTCTTATTTAATCAGTGAGTTGAAAATAATTCAAGTATTTTCAGTAAGGTCGCTAAAGATTATTTCAGCAAAATTCCAAGCTCATTACTCGTTTTGAAATTGATTGAAACATTCTTTTCAGATTTTCCAAAACGAATTACAAATGACTCAAAATTACTTAAGGATGCTTCTAGTATTGATGTTCTTTGTTTTATTTTTGTTTTATTCTAAAGAGGGTTAAATTATTTCGGATTCATTCTAGAATGCAAAAAAGAGCACCTTTGAGTCATTCTGAGTCGTTTTAAGAAATGAGTATTTCTTGACCAGTTGTCCGTTTAAATTTTGCCCCACGAATGCTTCGCTGGATAAATAATGGAATTTCCCACGTAAATTTTCTATTTTTAGTTGTGTACATAAAAAAACACTTTATGTCGAGATAATTTCTATTTGGAAGTCGTTCTAAACCGACTCCCCAAGCTAAAAATAATCATTTATAGAAACAAACAATTATAGACTGAAGAATGTCAGATTGAGGGCATACGAACGGATATCAATGTAGTAGCGATTTTGGCCTACGCTATTATCCAGGATTTGTTAAGAAATAGACTTCACATATTGTCCTATTATTATTTGGAAATGTTTCTACTTCAATGATTTGTCACTTAACGAACGATCTTTTTCAAAGCTTGTCAACTAGTTGCCAATAGACGATGTTTCAAAATTGTACTAACATCGTTAGAAAAGCGAAACGCTCCAATTTCGATCGGTTTGAACATCTGCGACTTGCGATAAAAATCAAATATTGAGACGTTTTAGATATTACAAAATGTGATCATTAATTTTATGTGGAAATATTTCACGGTACTACAGTTTTCATATTTTTAGATTTTCCTGTTATAAATTTTAATATTTGGATTATGTTGAAAGTTTTACATTGTTATTGCAAAATTTCTGATTCTTAAGCGCTCTTTATAAGCATATTTTATAAATAAGAGTAATATTCAAAAAACAAACTAGCTTTTTTTGGGTAAATATTAGTTTTTCATTTTTACATATACTTGAATATGGAAAACATTTTCGCTTCATTTCAGATAACAACAAATAAAAATTGATTTCAACAAAATTCTACCAGAAAATCGATTCTAATGAAAATCTCCTTGGATTTTTTTTTTTAATCTAAAAGTAAACCGAATTAAAGCTCATAGAACAAATAAGCAAATACTACAGTAATCCGGCCGATAAATCTAGAGTTGCGATAAATTTACAATTTTGGGTGATTTCAATGGTTCACCCAAAGAATTTCATGAATAACATAAACACCGAAAGTTATCGTTGACAAAAAAATTACACAACAAAACACCAAAAGGACGTTTATTTTATCAAAGATAAGCAAACCATGTTGGTCAATCAGACAGAAAATTGCTACTTGTTGACGTTTGAGTAGAAAATAAAAGCTCCACAAGATCAATAAGTTTATTGTGCGTTATGTTGTGTCTATTCAACGTTATTGTTGTTGTTTTAGTAAGTTTGCTTTCATTATTTTGAATTTCATCGGGTATTATAGCATCAAATATCTTATATCCTTCACCGTAGGTTCGTTTTTATAGGTTGTCTGTATTTATTCATACTGTAATGTTTCTCCCCAGCCAAAATCCTACTGTCTGTTTTAATCTCTTCAAGATTTTTTTGCTTATTCTTACTTCTGAAATGATCTGACAGGTAGTATTTTTGACAAAATATTTGCTTTGCGTTCAAGAAATTCAAGTAAAATAAGCGAGATTTATTTTGTGATAAGGCTATATAACGGAGCAACGAACAATATTAATGAATTTTGAAAAAAAAACGCGAATTAACAATGATGTAAACAAGCGTTAGTTGGCTAACAACGGTCTAGAGGGAAGATTATTTATCGACGTTTTCCTTACATTGACATGATAATAATAACGAAGAGAGTAGATGAATTGACAAATAATAAACAAAAAAACTCCAAATTGGAAAAGTTTTGTGAAACTCTAATATTTGCAACATTTATAAAGAGAATAAAGACAATTTTCCTTCATTTATTTAACAAGTCATTGATTTTGTTCTATTGTACCGTCTCCGTATTCTTTAATTAAAACTATCTAACGAACTAGATTGATATTATGCAACAATATTATTGATAAATTAGAAAAAATATCAGTAACAAAGCAAAAATATATCTATTTTCCAATTTAATTACTCAATGGAGAGCAAATTTTCCTGTTTTCCAGTGATAAAACACTGGAACCAATGATTCTTGGTCGCTTAAATTAATGCAAATCCCATATTATCCGGTCAAAATGGTTTTTTATCCATTTCCCAATCAACTGGGAAGTTGTAATTTTGCTAAAACGTCCCCAAAGGATTTCCTTACAATTCCTTGAAATCACCCGGAAATTAATAACCCTAAGAACTAGGAATATTTAGCTCAATATCGATAGAATAATAGGAAAAAGATTGATAAAATTATCGGTATATTTCAGAAATTCATATGTAGCGAAATTTATTCTAAAATCGTCTGTAAATATTTCCAGTACGTGATGTATCCAAAGCAATTCGATTCTTTCTCTTTTCAATCCAAGCAAAACAATGCCAACAAAAAAACTTCGAATTTCTGGGGTATTATTTTTATAAAATTGAGCCCCATGTAAATTAAAGATGCTAATCTGTGAAAGTCAAAGAATGATTGCGTTCGATCTAAATGAATATGAAATTTAATTTGTTGTAAGAAATTATGTTTTTCTATGTGCTATGAAAACTGGAAGTAATTAAAACTTGTGGATAAAACGTAAAATTTTTTGTTCTGTAGTTTTTCCAATTTGGTGTTTTTTGCCCTTATAAATTTAATTAAAAATGCTACACCAATGGTAAAACAAGGAAATTTGTAATGCCTTAATTGACATTTTTTACTTCTTGGACAATTTCAATAAGAATCTTTCGTGACTAAGTTACTGCTTTCAAGCAATTCGTGATTCATTTCGATATTGTTTACCACTTCCGAGCTTTGCTAGTTTTAAATATTATCACCGCAAAAAGATACACCTACGCTACGAGGGAGGAGCTACATGTACATCCTTCAGATCAAATGCTTTCAAAGAGGAAATTATAAAAGCCCAAGAATGATGGCCGCCAACCTCGTGTCACATTTACGACAGATTTTTACGCGTTTCGTAAAGCATGCTTGTTGGTCCATACAGATCTTGATGTAGACGTGCGAAAAGGCACAATCAACAACAAAAAACACACCGAGAAGCTTTCAAGACTATATTTTGTACGACCATCGTCAACTCCGATATTTGTTGATTTTTACCGGAAAGTGTCATGCATTATAAATATGAAACTCGAATAGTTCCTACAAATGTGCCATATAGTTCCGGAAATAATGTATGGGCGAATATGCCGGTCATTATGTGAGAACATTCATTATTTATACATGAACTTTCAGTTTTTATTACTCCTCTAGCGTGGTTTTGGTTTCAAAACCGACTTGTTACATCGAAAACTAATAATTCAAATAATTCAAAATTGGTTGTTTATTTACTGTTTTTCCATTAAAATTCACCTGTATCAGGTATGATTTATGATTTAAATTACATTTATTGCTAAAAAACAATCACAATAGTGGGGAATAAAATCGATAAACCAACTAATTAAAATTTTATAGTCAAATTAATTTGCACTTTAATTTTAGTCAAGCTTTTTAAAATATAAAAGTCCTCTTAATAATTTCCTAGCAATGAAAATAAAATTCCAGCGCTCTTTTAATTTGATTTACAAACAAATACGAAAGTTTCAATAACGGATAAACTTTGGCGTTATTTATTCGGCCAAACTTCTCGTTTAATATTTTAAAATTACCAGTATTCTCTAACTTTTTAGAATCTGGTTACTACGGCAACAGGCAGTTGTGGCAATCATTTAACTGAAGTTATCGATGGTATTGTTCAAGTTTTTGGCGATTCTGTTTTATTCTTGTCTCTTTTAATTGATTTTTCTGAAGTAACTGTAAAGAGTGCGACAGGGTTGTTATGGTAACGAAAAAGTTAGAGAATACTACTACAATTTATACTGGCTATTTACAGTGAAGTTCACACAGCTTAAAATTCTAATTCTTGACACACGAATTGCAAATTCTGCTGCCTTTCTATCTGCTAGACTGATTTTTTTACAGTGTAAATCTAACTTTACATAATACTCCATCTAGTTTAAAAATAGAATTATTGTTTATTCTCGACGAAAGAATCTTTTGATATGAATTAGAAGCAAACATGAAAAACTCATAAGAAATCAATAACACAACATTACCTCCTTTCTATTTTCAACATCACTCATCCAACAAGATAGATATATCTATAAAGTTGTCATCTATATTTTGAATATAAACGAGAAATGTTGTTTTCTGGAACAATTCCCCAATGAAGCCTAAAATTCCGGTGCAGCGGGAGACATTTGATGGATTAAAAATTACGAAATTGATCGCATCGTTTCAATTTTCAGACATGAATAAATACAGAAGCGTTTCGATTCTTAAGTCATACTTGAACTGAACATCCATGAAAGATGTATTTGAAATGTGAATTTTCGCGTAGGCTTTCTGAATTTAATGAGGTTTTGTTATAGGAAATTGTTTTAATACTTAAGCTTGAGCTTTCTTTTCATGAAAATACCCATGAAATTTGAATTCACGTGGGTTTCCCCGATTTAGTCATATTTTTTGCTATAAAAAAATCTAATCTGTTGCTCTTTATCAAAGTCGGGATACTTTCGGCTTTTTTACAATTTCCTAGTGTATTTTATGTATTGATTCTTGATTAGTAATTGTATTCATTAAAAAATAAATTGAAATACTGTGTAGCTATACCAACATTATTGTCTTGTATTGTTTTATTATCTGAATTTAATGGAAATGAAATGGAAATGAGGAGCAAATAAAATCGATTTTACTTTTTATGCACGTCTGAGTTGAATTCGAGTTTCGTTTTTTCTCCAATTAATTGCAATTAATTACTCGTTTAAAATAGAAGCATTTCTTTTAATTGTCCAATTTCACAATGAGACAATCATTTTATTTTATACGTCTATCAATTGACTATTCTTTGTAATCAGTGTAATTACTTAAGGGACGATTTAGATTATTTTAACAATTAGTGTGAATAAAGAAATTGAAAATCGCTCTTTTTTGTAGAATTCCAGATAGAACCTTACGGAATTACTGGATCCCAAATCAACTTTAACGGAGCATCTCTATTCAATTCTCAATCAAAATCTCTATTTGTATTCCGTGATAAATGACGTTCATTACGGAAATACAACCAAGAGTTTGCTTTTAATTAAGAATGACTGAAATTTGCGATCTAGACACAACAAAAGATAACATCAACTACTGAATTTATTTTCCCCGATATTTATGTGAGTAAAAATAGTAAAAACAAAAAAACATTTATAAATCGATGTAGTGGAAATATTTACTCACGGCCAAGAATTTAATGTTGTTATTTAGAGATAGCGGATTAAACAACAAGTTGTAAATCAACAAAATTTTCCTTGAGAAATGGTCCCCTGGAGTTTTAAAACTTTCTCATTCCATTCTAGAAAAAAGACCTCAATTGTGTGTTCTAAATATGGCTTGGATTTTTTAAATTTAACAACATGACTAATTAAAACATTTTAAGCCATTTTAAAACACAAAAATCAGCCTCTCT